>JAJOZX010012578.1:0-93069 GCA_023014485.1 Bathynomus jamesi
GCAACTCCTCTTTCTGCCAATCGTTAACCACTGCCATCTTCTCTACACGTTCTTCATTCCTTGGTAAGCTGGATCTGTGTTCCAATCATTTGGTGTCTTGGACAGGAATGATTGCACCTGTTCACTTCCGTGCTGCTGAACAAGGTTAAGAAGATTGCTGACGTTTGGTGGCATAGAATTCCAAGGATTGCTCGAGGAGAACATTTTTCTGTCCACGCGCTTGAGTCCTTTTTCTTTTTTTCGGGAACAGCTACGTGTTGTGAGCAATCCGCTCCTTCATGGATGCGTGAACTCGAGGATCAGAGAGTGCCAAGGGGTTAAGTGCTCAGAAATGAACCACAAATTGGCACTTCATCGCGCAAATGCCGCGTTGTTCGTCTTTCCTGGGTGGCTTTCAGCTGGCGCAAGAAAGTGAGGTCATTCAATGGAGCCATGTATGCAACACTGGCCTCGTTCCAGTAGTGCTGTAAAGGAGCGTGATAAACAGGCTTAGTTCCTCAATGTTCCATTTCTCGTCTGAAGCAAGGTGAATTGATATCTGAATAGGACACCTTGAGCGTGTAAATGGCCTTGGCCATCCTCACGCATGGTGCATGGCTCCAGGGCTTTCGAATTCTCACAGACTGTCAGCTTCCTCCCAAGATAAGGAGGCAGAGAAGCTCAGTTCATCATAGTCATCCCGCTGGCTCTTCTTCTTGACAGCCTCCTTGTAGTAGGAGACCATTTCCTTCCTCTGCTCTGCTGTTTCAATGAACAGGCTGTCGGGTGCACTCTCGAATGTGCTGTGATCAATGAAAACCCAGTGCCGCTTGAAGCACTTGAATAGGCCAATTTCAGGTCCACTGGATGTTCCGAAACAAGCCCCGAAGGCCACAGCAAGGACAACTTCTACCACGTGGTGTCGGCAAGCGATCCACACCAGATCAATACCCAACTCCTTTTCAATGAGAGTACAAGCTTCAGCATGAAGTCCCATGTTGGACGCAGTTGTATCAAAAACAAGACCTCGAACGTTACCCCTCAAAGACCAGTCGTCCACAAGCTTCAGGCATGCCTGAGCCTGAGATGCTCCAGTTGCAGCAACTACCATTGGAACTCCAAGGAGTTTCTCTCCCACGTTATCGGTTACAACCACAGCCACACAGTCCACCACCTCTAACTCATGGGAGATATCTGTAAGCAACTTACTATCCCAGTGCAAGAGAAGGGACTCATGGGTCTTGAAAGTGGCCTGATCTTCGCAGCATACTGCTTCATGTGTACATTGTCTCACGCGACGAATGGTGCTGCGTGAGATTGACACTTCATCCAAGTTGTGCCCCAGCGATTTAATAGTTGCTGCGACCACTGCCATTCCTTTCCTGTCACTGATGTGGCGATCCAAGGCTAAGGAAATGTCAGGCATGATCACAGACTTCAATCGCTTAGGAGTGGAACGTTTTCGTGCTGACTCCTTAAAAACTACAGTATCTGAATCTGATGATTTAGATATGCTTGAACTAGAAGCCTCCAGTTCTCCCTGGGACCATCTCGCATCCACCTCGCGCTTGGCCTTCTCCTCTCAGTTCATCTCCGCCTCATACCGAATCCTCTTCCTTGTTTGTTGGTCAGCCATTTTCTTGTCGATCGGGCCAAAGCTGGAGGAAGTGGGATTATTGAGCTGAGTGACAAGGAAGTTCTTGTCCTACTCATTCATCATGGTCTCGAGGGCATCGTGACATGAAAGATCGAACACATCGTCAAGGTCTCTGTGAAATATGTCTTCCTTCATTCTGTAGGATGGGAAATTCTTTGTGCGGTTCTTCTTCAGCCCCTTGTATTGCTCGTACAGTTTCAGGAGCTGCTTCTCAGCGTATCTGGTATCCGTCATTGGAACGTTTGCTTTTGTCCAAAACAGGATCAAAGCCTCATTGGTCATCACTGCACTGTTATATTCTGTCTTCCTCTCCTCCAGATGGTGGAACATGAATTTCCGGAGGACTTGAAGCTTGGTAGGGAGTCCTGCCCTAGTTAACTTCTCCTCCGCCTTCCCTAGTAACCACAGCTCACTGCTAGACCATGTTTTTGATTGTTTCAGCAGCATTTCTACATATTCCTAGAAAAGAAGAAGCCAAATTTAGTCATACTATATATATAGTAATCAATCATTAGTGAGACACATCATGCATGATTGAGCGACCTCTTAATGACACCGTAGACCAACCATACTTCACAGTTATAAACAAAAGCAACAATGACCCAAAAGTGAAATTTCAGATGCTAAATTTTCCCTATGCTTGTGAACCACCCTAATATATATATATGTTATAATTTATAATTGAAGTCGCACCCTGATGACTGTTATAGTGATTTCATTCATTCAATATTTCACATGCTAGTGCATGACTAATTTCCTTCTGAACGGAAATCACATGCCAGTGATGTGAACAGTTTCTTTGATTTCACCTGGGAAATACAATGGATTGTGAGACGCTCGCTTCTCCAAAGTTCTCAGGTGATGTCAACTGCTTGCGTGATGGCATAGCCAGGTTCCGTTCCTTTGACTTATAAGAAGGGGACCTAAGAAACACAAAGGGAGTTGCAGTGGACATCTTCAAAAGAAGACTAGATGCCTGGCTCAGAACAATTCCCAATGGGCCAGGTGTACCTGGCTATGTGAGGTGGAGACTGGAGAGCACAAGAAACCAACTCACTACTTCACCAGGCCAATTTGAAGGAGGGGCAACAAGCTTGACCTTCATGAAATGAGGAATTATCACGCGGAACCTTTGTAAGGTAAGGTTATATATATATATATATATATATATATATAATATAATATATAATATATATGAAAATTATTTCATGAAAGTAACACGTGAAAAAATATTTATGATGAATAAAACCACGAAGGAAAGGAACACAGATGGTGCTCAAGCGCTTTCGTCTAATGACATCCTGAGGATGTCATAGACGAAAGCGCTTGACACCATCTTTTCCTTTCCTTCGTGGTTTTATTCATCATATACCTATATATATATATATATATAGATATATATATATATATGAAAAATTATTTTCACGAAAGTGACACGTGAAAAGTCATTAGACGAAAGCGCTTGAGCACCCCTTTGTGTTTCTTTTTCCTTCGTGGTTTTATTCATCAATATATATATATATATCTTATACATGCTATATTCCTCCTTGCTCTATATGGCATGTCTAAATAATCTAAGCTCGCACACCTGTATATTTTGACACATTACTTTAGCAATGTGATAAATTAGCCTATTATTTTATTTTTCCTATACATACCTAATTCAGTTTCAGTAGTCATGGTATTCCTCAACCAAGATAAGTAAAGAATGTTGATATAGAAACATATCCAACCATAAAGCATTTGTCTAACTTCCACAAAATCATAGCAGAAAAGACATATACAAATGTGTAAATTGTATATATTAATGATGTTTATTGTAATATAAATTGTATATATGAAATGTATATAAAACATTCATAAAAAAACCTCAACACACACACAACAACTAAAACAGACTACAATTTTGTGTTTACATGAATACTATATTATATCAATGCTATAACATAAGTATTTAAAAAAACAAAAACAATAGATTTTATGCCATTTAACATTACTCTCTGTTTCCTATTTGTTAACCATTCTTTAATCCAATTTAGCAGCTTACAATCAATACCAAATTCGTTTAATTTGTACAACAAGCTAGCATGTGAAACTTTGTCAAAAGCCTTACTAAAGTTCAAATAAATTATATCTTAGACTTTATATTTTGATTGATTTTAATCCATTTTAATATTTAAATATCATATTTAAAAATAGGTTACTTAATTATAAAAAAAAATGATGAGAGAAAAAATATTATGATAAGAGTAAAATCTGTAAAAACTTTTGAAATAGAGGCAAAATGGCAATTTTTTGCACAATGCTATATAGTAAATCATTTTAACAGCATTCCTACCAATGTACAATACGCAGCAAGCAAAATATCACACAGCAAAAATCTGTAAAGCTGTGCATGTATGAAAAGAGAAGTAATAAATTCTATTGAAGCATTAAAATATTTTAGGTACTTTCCTGTTAACCCAGACCCCAGACTTTTTGCCAGATTTGTACGCCACTTGCTAGATTGCCAAATTTCATTGCCAAGTTTTTTTTTAAATGTTAAGTAACTAACCTAACCTAACCCAACCCCTGGTTAGGTTAGGTTTGGTTAGTTAACATTTAAAAAAAAAACTTGGCAATGAAATTTGGCAAGTGGCATCTGAATCTGGCAAAAAGTCTGGGGTCTGGGATAACAGGAAAGTGCCATATTTTATACGACAAATTTTATAAATATTTAGGAAAAATAAATGTACTTTGATATTCTATATATTATTTTATTAGTTACCTATTTATATCCTTATATTAGTGTACCCCAACTCAATACCTGGCATCCTGGCATTGGAATATAGTAGGTTTTGCAAGCATTATCATAGAAGCCATACATGTACTGAGAATTGCTATAGTTGGCATTGTCTTATCTTCATCACTGTCGGTTTCATACGATATACCAGTGATACCCTACTATAATTTCTAAAAATTGACTATAACCCTACAGCCTATGATAATTGTTGACTGGGTAGAAACTATTCAGTAGGCTTTTCAAAAAATAGGCCCTGTGGCCCTGACACACGGAGGATAAGATTGAAATATATTTTATCATTCTAAAATAGAAAATAGGTTGATCGAGTTGTCACTACGTAAATATCATTTTTGAAATTTAGTGAAGCTGATGAGTTGAGTGCACAGTTGATAAAATATGCATTAAAATATAATACAAAAACTTTAAATGTTACAGAAATATCACATATGTCTATATAGGGTTAAATTTAATAATACACAAAATAATTTTTGAAGATATAAAAAAAATGTAATAATGCACATTTTGTGTATTAATATACACTAAAGTAGCCTATGCCTTATGTGGTGGCATACCTTGATAGTTATTATTCAGACAGGTAATATTATTCAGTTAGGTGGCTAATGGATTAGTGACAGGTCACTGTGACATTAGGTACATAAATATTATATATGCCATGGTATATAAATATTATTCAGTCAGTCAGCAGTAGACCAGTTGACTTAATATAGCAAAACTAGTGTTGGAAAGCAAACTATCAGTTGGTCATCAGTTGAACTGAGCTCATATAATGTTGTTATTTACGTGTGTAAACTATTGTACTGTATCTATTTCTATCACAAATAATAGGCCAAACTGGAGAAGAATACCACCTGGTATACTGATAACTAGCTACAAGTGTCAATAATTTTGATTTTTGCCCATCGTAAATTGTAACCTATAAACTTCTAAATAATATGATTTGAAATGAATATATAATATAGGAGGCAAACAATAATTTTGCTAATACTGGCATTATAACTGAGATGTAGATTGTTATATTGTTTGCAAATAAATTTTTTGGTCATTTACTTTAATAATATAAAGTATTATACATATAACTTTAAAAATGTCTGATAAGGGATAATATCAGGTACAAATATACTCTTGAATCAAATTACATATATAACATGTTAAAATATCAGGTGCAAATATATTTTTCATATCCGTTATTATATTATGTATATATATTATATAGCAATGACATGATATAAACTTCATACCTATAGGCCTACCATATATCAGAAACATCTTTCACATACAGTACAAGCTACAGTTACATTAATGACCTTTGGTAGACTTTGACCATAATTTCTTATTCTCAAGATACATAGAAATGCAAAACATAAAAAAATAAGGCATCTCCGAATGTAGCTCTGTTTGCAATGCTCACTAGAGTCACTAATAATTGTAGCCATTCAGAAATTATATGATCAACACTCAGTGAGTTTGTATAATCTTGAAATATTTTGCTAGATCTTCACATCATAACTTTCTATTATCATAAATACTTGAAATATTACGGATATATTAAAATGAGAAATAAGAACTGCATGAAATGAGAAATAAAAAGTTATTGGGCTAATGTGTGGTGCCCAGGAAATCTTGTTCTGGCAAGTGTAAAAACACAGCCTGTCAATATTGTGGTGTGGCCACGTGTGGTGGATGAACATGCTTAATAATTCCCTTTTATTAGGTAAGTGAAATGAGCTATGTCTTTGTTTATTAATTTTGAGTAGAATCTTGCTTTTCCTTATGGATTTCAAAAAAAGAAGAGATACAGGCTAGTGTGAGGCTACAGTAGGTTACGTTTAGAAGAGCTTTAGGTTTAGGCTAGGCGAGATTGTTGAGCCTTCCCAAAGCATGGAGGAACTTGTTTGTAAAAGATTTTGGAGCGAGTATCTGCACCCAGAGGTGCAAATACTGCATTCATTGTTTGCATCCAAATATCACACCTGTGGGTGCAAATACCCTCAGCCTAACAATCTTAAGGTCTTGTGAGGCTTCCCCTAAAAAGGCCTCAGCCTCAGCTTTGTGGATTTCTGAAGGACTCAGCCTCAAGGCCTTTGAAAAATGTATGTCCTCAGCCTCGTGGATTTCTGAAAGACATGGCCCCGAGGTCTGAGGCCAGGTTAAATGAATTACAAAAACACTAGTAAGTAGCACTAGTTCCCTGCTATGTATTTAATATATCTCATGATCATAGTTGCTATCATTATGAAGATACAGTACCAAATGTCTTTAAAAAGTGTCTGACCATAATGGGCATCACATGGAATGACCCTATAGATACTTAAATTAATCTTATAATTCCAATATTGCAAACTATCAACTTGTCAAAAAGTTTCATGTGAAATAAATCACTTTTCTATTAATCTGTTTAACTATATAAAAAAATCATTAAAGAAGTGCTATCTGACCAAATAAAAGATATTTGGTTATTGAGGCATTCATTCCATGTCAAGTGTACACACTTTTTTTTGGTGATTTCTGCCACTCATCTCACCAATTTTAATGATTTTTGGTGTGGTAGTTGGGTATGACTATGATGTAATGAAGCGTGACCAAATTTTAGCCACTTGGGTCAAATAGTTTGGGAGTAATGACCCCCCCCCCCCCCCCCCCCCTAATTTGGGGTCAGCAGTGTAACCGTATTTTGAAAGGTCATAACTTAGGATCTAATGGATGGATTTTAATGATTTTGGTGTCAAAATGCTCAGAAAAGAGCAGAATAACTTTAATTTTATGGACAGAGTGCATACATTCCATTAAAAAAAGTTGCATTTATATTTCACCTTTGACCTTGACCTCAGGTCAGAGTTCAAAATTCAAGGTCATGAAGATTGGCATAAGTAAAGACCTTTTAGATGAAGCATATTCAAGCAAAAAATTGGAGTAGGATCTCCATGGGTTTGCTTTCCACAAGCATTTGAAATTGTGCATGTTGAAAATTTTGAGCATTTTATTTAACTTCACAAATAGTTCATATATATATATATACATATTATAATATAGCTACATACATGATTTGATATATATCTATAGGTAAGCATCAAGATTTTTACAAACAAATTATTTGGTTCTCTAAAAGTATCAGTAATTTTTATCACAAACCCTATAAAATTTTTGCATTTAAAAATAACTTGAAATTTAGGTGTTTGAAGTTTGAACAGTGACTAACTTGTATAGGTATTTCTGATGAATTAACGCTTCATATTGCCATGCTGAACCTGAAAAATATAAATTTTATACCTCTTAAAAATTTAAGTAAAATTATCCTTTTAAGGAGTTGTTTAAAAAATTAATTAGCAAGGTAGGTAGTTAAACCCCTTAGTTACCTCCCAAGTCCGAGGTGTGTGTACCTCGTTCCAACTTCTGAAGGACCTAGGCCTGATACTATGCAGGGTGCCAAAACAGGTTTTTTTTCATTCTGTATTAGTTTGCAGATCTTATATATTCTACTGTATGGCAGAAGCAAGCATAGGCATCGGGCATGTGCTTGTGGAGAAAATAAATTTTCTAACCTCTAAGCTACTAGGATTCTAACCCAGGACCATTTATTCACAGTCACAGGCTCTGTCAATACATGTCAGTAAGCAATTTAAATCGCAATACTCACATTTTCCATGCAGTTGTAAGTTTTTCATTATATGTTTTTGACAATAAGTTTGTATCCAGTTTCTTGATTACTTTTAAAGATGACGCTTTTTCAGGATCATATTGGCTTCATTGGTTTCCTTTTTTGTGATTGTATATGTTCTTCCAGTAGCTGTCATTGGGTTTATGATTGTGAGGATGTCGGACAAATCTACTGTAAGTATATCAGGATTTGCAGGATAAGTAAATTTGACTTGTTTGGGCCACAAGGGTGAAGGAAGTTTACTTTCACTTCACCCTCACTAGGATATGTTTCCATCACACACCCAATCCACCAGTGGTTATCATACTTCACTGTTACATATCCTGTGACACTTTCAATTAATTGAGTGGTTTGTTGGGGGGAAGCGAATTCCTTTCGACTTTCAACTGAGGCGCTGTACATTTGTACTTCTAAACAATTTTTTTGTCAGTGGTATGAATGAATATAATTTTTGAGTTCCTGGTATGGTTCTCACGTTTGATAAAATTGGATCTAAAAATTCTTTCTCATTTGAGTATTGTTCGTGTTGCAAAGCTAAAAGACATTTGAGTCAATTTTTAGGAACAGAAATAAAAAAGATCTTTTGGGGACAGAATTTGATTTTCATATGGCCTAAGAAGACTTTCTTTTGATGGTTCCTCTGACACCATTGAATGGTCCATTGCCATGGCTGGTAGCAAAAAAATGCCACTCAGCCTTAACTCCAAATTCTTCATGGTGGTGGCATAAATTTAAAAAGTTTTTGCAGTGTTTGTATTGACCTGCACATTAGGGTGTTCCACTTTTATCAATCTGAATTTCACTACACTTTGCTCTTCCCTGTACACCTTATGATCTGTAAAGCATATGTATCAAATTTGAAGCAAATTGAACACCATTTAGAGGTTGCACACTTACGTCACCTCTGATACCTTAGCCCTTTGTAACCAAATCTCAAGAATGTCCCAACTTCCAACATATTGTAATGTTTTCTTTTCTTTCACAGGTGCAGAAAGTGTTGAAAATGGAAAGAAAGAAGATCTGGCTGATTGAAAAGACTCCAGTCAAAGAGCTCTTAGGAGCAAGATTGCCATCAAGTCCTCCTCTGCTTTATGTACCACCACCTGGAGCTGAAGGAAACAATCCCCCTTGCCATCAAGTCTACAAGTATCAAGCTTCAAGAAGTTTGGAAGAAGGCGAATATCCCCATGAAGACAGAGAAGAATATTAGAGTTGCTATACTAAAGCTGTACAAAGAGTACCAAAACTTGAAGATGATGATGTCGAGACAGATGGACATAGCCATTATGAAGCATCAGGTGTGGAAGGGAGACTTTGCTGACCTTTTTGACATTGCTTGTCAAGGTGTGATGAGCATGAGTTCAGTTTCGGAGGAGGACAGAATGAGTTCTTCAATGGCTGGGGTGGATAGGAAACACACCATGGCTGTCAAACAGAAGAAGAAGCAGCTAAGAAACTTGAACTTCGCAAACGAAAGCATGCTGAAGAAGCTGGATAGCACATACTCTAGCTCAATGGTGACAACAGATGATGATGATGGTGATTTTGCTGCTCCATTGGCCTCTAAGTCACCTCGTCATTCCAAGAACACACTTGATCCAACACTCGTGGCTACTTGGTATAGACAACAACTCTCTATTTGACAAGCAAGCACTTCCTTCATTGCAACTGCTAAAAGTCTCGGACAAGATGTATCGCAGATTATTATTTCACCATCAACTGTTCATTGAGCATGTGCCAAGTATTGAGAGAAAATGGCCGAACAACTTGAGGAGTCGATCTTCAAAGATCCACCTCTCTTAGTTCTGCACTGGGACAGCAAGCTACTACCCCAAGCTGCTGGTGGAAGCTTTAGAAGCTTGGAAGACAGAGTAGCTGTTGTGGTAACAGGGAAGGAGTTTGAGCATCATCTTGGAGTGCCTGTTGCCCAGGATGGTACTGGTGAATAAATGGCTTGAGCCACCATCCAGGAGCTGCAATGATTTGGAATTCAGGACTGCATCATTGGCCTCTCGTTTGACACTACAGCATCCAATACCGGACTTCTGCAAGGGGCATGTATGAGGATTGAACAATTCCTTGGTTGGTCGCTCTTGTGGTTGCCTTGCTGTCACCACATTTATATTTATGAGCTAATTTTGAAGGAGGTCTTTCATAAGTCCCTGGGGCCAACAAGTGGTCCTGAAATCCTGTTGTTTCAATGATTTCAGCAGCGTTGGGACTTTATTAACAAAAATTGTTTCAAAACCATGATTGAAGAAGAAGAGCCAGCCACTAGGTACTTGGAAGATGAATGAATCAGGATGGTGAGTTATCTTCATGGTCATTGAAAGTTCATGTCACCCGAGAGAAGATTATGAGGAACTCCTCAAGCTGTCGCTCCTTTTCCTTGGAGGCTGGGGTGGAGCGGAGTTCTCTTTCAGGACTCCAGGAGTCCATCATCAAGCCAGCTGGATGACGAAAGCTATCTATGTGCTGAAAATGGTTTTGTTCCGGGAGCAACTGGAACTCACTGACCAAGAGGTGAAGGGATTGCACTATGTGGCCCTTTTTATGTGTTTCATTTATGTCCAGTTCTGGCATGAGGCAGTGGTCAGTAGGTGGGCCCCAAAAAATGACCTAGACATGATTCAACTGTTGATTTCATATCCAAACAAGGACCTGGGCCAGGCTGCCTTGAGAGTTGCCAAAAGGCATCTATGGTATCTCTCGGAGACTCTAGTTGGCTTGGCTTTCCTTGATGAACAGATATCACCAAATGAGAAAGATGTTCCAGGCCTTGAACAAACCTGTCGAGGAAGGAACTCAAATGACTTGAGTGGAAAAACCTGACTTTTGAAGGCAAGGATCTGAGCAACTTCGTCACTCAAAGGACAAAGACATTCTTTGACAACTTCGGCATCGGGGATATTGACAATGTAGAGTACACCAAAAATGATGGCTTGAGAGAGTCAGTCAATGCGCTGAAAGTCGTAAATGATACAACAGAGAGGGGAATTGCATTAATCAAGCAATTCAATGAATCAGTCAAGGATGAGAAGCAAAAACAATTCTTGTTGTGGATTGTTGAACATCATCGAAAGGAGGTGCCAAAAAGAACCAAGGTGGGAATGTCCTTATACCAATTCAAAAATTGATTCAGATTTTCTGATTTTAATACTAGTTTTTTATTTTCTGTGCTTCCAAGGGAGAATTCTTTTGTAACACTACAATACAATTTAATAATACAAAATTTTCTTTAATGTGTATGGATTTGAATTTTAAAATTTTATTATTAGAGTTTTTCATTTTCTGTGGCTCCAAGGGAGAATTTTTTCGTAATACTGAAGAAAATTGTTTATTATAAAAGGTTCAAATGTGTGTAACCCCTAAATATCACTTAATCATTTTCAAAATTGGTGCACATCTTTCTTACATGAAAAGGAATAAAAGCACAAGCAACGTGGAGAAAAATATTTACTTTTGATATATTCCTCTGTATGGGTGAAACACCCTACTGCGCATCCATCGGTAAAATAGATAGTTCTGTTTCGTAGCTGAAAATTTGACTTAAGATGATTTATTAAAACTTTTATGAATAGATGCACTGCAACAGTATCATGTATATTACACTCTGAGATAATAGTTATAGAGAGCTATGATTTACTTTTTCTTGCTCTTTGTAATAATAAACCCATGGATGAAGAGTCGCTTGGCAATTATTCCAGTGAAATCCTTGAGCACAATCTTGGACTACAAAGGAATAATTTTCAGAAAAGTCCCCAATCACCAAAAAATTGCCTTCATCCAGTTCATTTTTTCTTTTTTCTAAATACTTGGCTTGTTGTTTGGCAATGAAATCATGATGCCTTAGTCGAGTTAGTCGAGAAATAAAGGTATCTAGGAAATCTTCTAAATTTTGAACAACACAGTCCAGCTGAGACTGATCTGTTGTTGTCCACTGTTTATACTGGATTTCATCAATACCTTTTTCTTCATAACGTAAGAAGAATTTCCTTTAGTGAATCAGGTTGAGGGCATTGATATTACACTCCTAAATAGCAAGAAGGTTGACTTTTGTCACAAATAATTTTGGCTAAAGTGCAGTGGTAACTATTCAATGGAGTTTCTTCCTCACTGGTAATTTCTGCCATTCTAGGACCTGTCATCATTAACTTAACATTCTGATGAATTGTACAGACGCACACACACTGCGTCCCACTCGCTCCTGCCAAAACACATTCTTTGGGGTGTAGCATCACAAATTTTGAAAATCCTGTAGAGAGAACTGGAAACTTAAACTTAAATTGTTGATATGCTTCTTTTAGATTACATAAAACTAACGTCTTTTGATATTTTTTTCGTTCACCATTTTCTTCTATTTTTACGCAGTATTTCTTTCCTGCCATTTGTGTACTTATTTCATCATTTCTAAAAAACTCTTTAACAGTGTTAGTTACTTCCAGTGGCAATTCCTTCCCCATCTTTAGATTCAGTGATGACAATACTCCCTTTTCTTTTGCAAGCTGCTGAGCCTGACCAGCCATTGTTTATGAACAGTTAAATTCTTGAATTAGTTTTCTTACACTCATCGATGGTGCAAAAACAGTTAGAATCATAAATTGGTCATGTCCAAACATTGAAAGATAAATATCAAAACTCAGATAAACAACTACTTCTGGCTCGGACAGTTTGTCTACATTTGATGGACCTGGCTCTTGAGGAATTTCACCTACCATATCTAAGTATATTCTTACTGAACTTTGTATTTTGGCCATTTTTGTTGGGAGGTATGCACAGTTTCCATAGTAGTATTAGATGAGCTTGATAATATTTCTGGTTCTGCTATATTTTGAACTTGTAAAATAGGTAAGGAAATTTTTTTTTCTGCATGATGAACATAACTTTTGGCCTGGCTTCAAATGATTTGGAAATTTTTCTATCAGTGATTATGAAGCATGCTGAAGATCAGAAGATTTTAATTTATTGTGGGAATAGAATGGATCACAACAATATTTTGATGACATTTTATCAGTATATAGTCAAAACCTGAACATACATAAATTTAACATGATTAAATATACAAATTATATAGGTACTGTGATGAAAATTATTGTTCTTTGAGAGTAGCAAATACCTTAATATTTGCAAAAATCTTAATACATAGTTTATTTATCAAACCATGAATGTAGCTATATTTATACATACATACATATATTTATATACGTACATATTTATGAAGTTATCTTAAATAAAATGCTCAAAATTTTCAACATGCACAATTTCAAATGCTTGTGGAAAGCAAACCCATGGAGATCCCACTCCAATTTTTTGCTTGAATATGCTTCATCCAGGGCTGTGGAGTCGGTGATAAAATTTGCTGACTCCGACTCCAAAAATTTTAACATTCCGACTCTGACTCCAGAAATCTGACTTGTATAATTATGACTCTGACTCCGATGGAATGTTAAGGCCAAATTGATTACGATTAGCTTTATTAGGCCAATGGAGATTCATAAACAAGGCATTTCGTCACCACCACATGACTCATCAGGTTACTTAGTGGCTGTAACTATGCCTTAATGGCTTTTTTTCTTTTTATTCAAAAATTACAATAAATCCCAAAATATAAACTGATTGAAGCTTAAACAAAATAAGATTATTATTGGTTTAGCAAATTAATAAGATGTTTTTGTATTATTATAAACAACCGTAACAAAATGTACTAACCTAAACTGAATTTGTTCTTAAAAAAGGATCGCTTCCATTAAATCTTCTTTCAGTGATGCTCTTAAGTCAGAGCGGATGATTTTAAGGGCTGAAAATAAGCGTTCTACACTAATTTGAGTAGGTGGCAAGGCCGTAACAGTCATAGAAGCATCTTGGACAATTTTGGGGTATTTAGCAATTGCTTCTTTCGCAGTCAACTTTGATGAACGATCAATCTTTTCCACCTCCTCCAATGATTTATAGAAATTGATTTTGAATTTATCCAATGCACTCTGGGGGTGTTCCTCCTATTCCAATTCCAATCGCCTTCGCTTTGATCGTTCTTGTCTGTCCAGATGTTTTTCAAAATCTAATTCTTCATCAGAGCCTGAATTTGATGACGATGATGAAATCGTATGACTGCCATGAAGTGGCCCAACTACTGCCTCGGATTCATCATGACCATGATCTCGTAGACCTTCAATATGTATGGCTACATCACATAAGGCAGCTTTGGCTCTGATTTGCTGCACTTCTGTTAATGTCACTCTGTACATGGCATCAACATATATAGCAGCCAAAAGAATATCATTGTCTAGCAGAAGCTTTTCTCTCTCTATCATTGAATTCCTTATATCATCGGCTAGTATGCCACCAGTTTGAGAAAGATGGAAAATAAACATCTTCCACTCCTTATAGAATAAGCCAGGAGTCAAATCATCTGATTGCAATTTTTTTGTCACATTATAAGGATGGCGAAGTAAGCCCTCGAGTTGTTTTACCTGATCCCACTGAGCCTCAGTCATGATGACATCTGGGGAGGCCATGTTGCTAAGGAAAGGTTTTATTTCAAGAATCCGTTGAATCATCATGTATGTGCTGCCCCACCGAGTCGCTTGGTCCAAAATTGCTCCTTTGCCAGCTCGTCGTTTCAAAATAGAGTCTAGTTTTGGTGTTCTAGCTGCCACAGCAACTTTTCGTATTCTTCCAATGAGATTAGCTGCATGTTGTCCTTTCAAGCCATCGCGTATTGCCAACTGCAGTGTGTGGACACTGCAGCGCATATGATGGATTTTGGATATTCTTGCTGCAGTATCCACAAATGAATCTAATGTATCGTGACTATCATGATGATCAACCACCATTACTTGTTCATTATCTTCAGAATAATCATCAACATAATCATCACTGTCTTCTGAATCTTCCACAACTTCTTTTTTGTTAAATTTTTCAAGTGTTTTCACCATGTTGGAAGCATTGTCCGTTACAATTGACAATACCTGGTCCTTTCTGATGTTAAAATCATTTAATACATCCATTAGTAGTTTTTCAAGATAATCACTGGTATGCTGTGCTTTAGTATCTCTTACTGCTAATGTCCGCGTGACTACTTCTTTTTTATCATCGATAAAGCAAATATTAATTGCAAAATAGTTTACTCTATGGCGAGTACAGGAATCTATCTTTAAGAACAGGATTCATCCTTGAAGACATTCTTTTAGTGCATGCTTCTGCTTTTGCGATTCTTCCATTATTTTACGAATGTTGCCATGTTCTAATGAAATGCCAAGTATATTTTCCATTTCCCCATTCAGATTAGCAAAGGCCGGGGTTGAAAAAAATGTTAGAGGGAGAGAATTCTTCACAACCATTTCAATTATGCATGCTTTAAATTTGTCTGATGTCATAGTCACTGTGACTTTTTCACTCGTCAAACTACTGTCACAAAATATTTTATGAGAACTTGTGCTTGAATTGTCATCAGCCTCCTTCTTTCTTTCATCATCCTTTTCATTCACAATTTTGTAATCCTTTGGATGATGCCGTTGAAGGTGGCATTTTAGATTTCCTGCTCTTGTTGGAGCATTGGCCCTTCACCTGAGAAGGCATTAATTTTGGCATCACATATTTTTTCCTGATCATCAGTGCCCTTTTGGCACTGACATACGTAATATTTTCCATCAGTAGTGAGTGAAAAATATTCAAAAACAGCAGATTTATACTTTTGATGTGACATTACACTGTTATCATTACTTATCAAATTGAAATCTAAAAATCTGAAAAAGATTTAGGGTTGCTAGTACAAAATTTTTAAATTTCCTATTATTATTATGTTAATTAATTAATTATAATCCTTATTAATTATAAGCAACTATATTTATATATTATTTATATTTATATATTTATATATTATATATTATTATTTATATATTATATATTATTATTATTTATATATTATATATTATATTATATATATATATAAAACATTAGGTTAAATCTATTTTATTCATAAAATTGAACTAGGTCTAGGCCTAGGCTGCTATGGTTATAGTTGAAGGATTTGCACCGACTCCGACTCCACTCAAAATTGACTGACTCCACGACTCCGACTCTGACTCCACAGCCCTGGCTTCATCTGAAGATCTTTACTTATGCCAATTTTCATGACCTTGAATTTTGAAGTCTGACCTAAGGTCAAAGGTGAAATATAAATGCAACTTTTTTTAATGGAATGTACACACACTGTGCACAAAATTAAAGTTATTCTGCTGTCTTTTCTGAGCATTTTGACACCAAAATCATTAAAATCCATCCATTAGATCCTGAGTTATAACCTTTCAAAATCATGGTTACGCTGCTGACCCCAAATTTTGGGGGGTCATTACTCCCAAACTATTTGACCCAAGTGGCTAAAATTTGGTCACACTTCATTACTCATCATACCCAACTACCACACCAAAAATCATTTGACATGGAATGCCTCTATTGTGTCCTACCAGATGTCTGCAAAACAACTATGCAGCAAATCCAAAATGTTAAGCCATGAAGATCGTTCTCTTTTCATAGAAGCCAATAATGTATCTCAGGTTAGAGGTTTAATGAATGTGAAATCTATCCCTTATAGAAATAATACTGATTCCTGTGAAAGTAGAACTTGCAACAGACTATGATAATGTTCAAGGATTAGTTTATGCACTAGAATAGTGTAATTTCCATGAGGAATGAATTATGCAAGAACTACAATATGATGGTGTCTTAAAATGTAATGTCATCAATTACTTAAAAGTAAAGAAAAAACTTGTCTAAGATTGCTAGTCTTTACTTTTGGGGATAAAGTATTACCTAAAAGCATTTTATGTCTAATAAGGGTACAGATGCTGTTTGCCACAGAACTTGTAGTTTTCAAGCAGTTCAGTGATGTCAACAAGCATTGTACAGTCTATTGATATCCACTTCTTGAATGCAGCTGTCTATTGCATTTATAGCTGAATCCAAACCCCCTCAAGAAAGGTAACAATATTATTTTCTCTTGGACATTTTACACCCTTTTAAAACATAGTCTGAATTTTGCACACTGCATATTTAACAAGTTTTGTATATCACTTCCCCCCCCCCCTCAAAAGTTGCCAATTGTGGTTCTGATTATAAAGAATTTACTTGTCTGAACTTCATCCATTAATATTGACTTAAATAGGATTAAAGAATAAACTATAGACTTGTGTGGATCAGGTTTATTGGTTATAGCATGAAAGAACATCTTGTTGTATACCTTCATGTTGTGAACCCTATTTTTACTTTTGTTACCAGGGGTTTATTTTAATGGTCATGTGGCAGTCATCTGGTTGTCTGAAGGTATTAAGTATTTTAAATTAATCCTGTGGTTAAAATTAATGGCCCATTAATTTTAACCCCACAGGGTAATTTAGAAATGGTTAATTTAGAATACTTTGTAGTTTCAGACAACCTGGATGACTGCTGGACAACCACTGATTTCAGATTTGGTATAAGGTTAGCCATCTGTGGAACTTTGTCTTCAAATGTGTTAAAATCATACCTAAATTAGTTTTTCAATTTATTTGGAACCTTGAAAAAAATTCTTTCTAATCTGAAAATTTTATTTTTACCAAAAGCAATAAAATACCAGTGATTATATTTGAATGGGCCTGAAGGACTAAAATGATATTCATTTAATATAAGGTGCAGACCCATACTGTAACTCATGAGTATTTAGTTAATAATACTTCATATCCTTCGGAATAATGAACTGTTAATTAAAGGAAACCACTTTATTTGAAGTTAATTTTTTCCATAACTCATTTGATGTCATGAGTTTCAAAATGGAAAAAGCTGAAGCTGAAGCTGAATGTGAATGTGATTTGAAAGAAGAATATTGGAACATTAAAGATGAATTGTATATTAAAGAAGAA
Organism: Bathynomus jamesi; assembly: GCA_023014485.1. Classification (NCBI taxonomy): domain Eukaryota; kingdom Metazoa; phylum Arthropoda; class Malacostraca; order Isopoda; family Cirolanidae; genus Bathynomus; species Bathynomus jamesi. The sequence goes on from JAJOZX010012578.1 coordinate 17,991, forward strand.
GTAGATTTCTCTGAAACAAGTTGTTGCAAAGAAGATACAATTAGTCATAGAAACATCCATGATGAATGGGAGGTAAAGAATGTATATGAATACTTGGTTGTCTAATATAATTTTAAGTGGATTGTGATTCTTGCCAAAGGAAAAAACCTTTTTGAGGTTTGTCTGACTTTGTTAATGAATACACATTATTCAGTTAGATTGATAATTTATTTACTAATAAATTCATCAAGAAATAAAGTTGATGCACTCATTTTTAAAATTTTAATAGATTATAAAGCAATTTTCTTAAACTTTGAAATAAATTGAAATAGGAGTTTAATTATTGAATTTGATGAAAAACTATAAAACCCCTTGCAGAGTGATAAGATCAAAGATGAATGGATGAAAGAAATTTCTGTTAAAGAAGAAACAGATTTCACTCATGAACCCAACATTAAGGTAAATATATTTGTCTTACTTGATTACAACTTTAAAATAATCCATTCACTCTGAAGGGAAATGACTTTGGGCTTCTATAGTATATAAGCAGGGAGGAAAGGAGTGGTGGTGATGTCACTCACTTGAGATCTTAGAAAGTGAATGTTCCATGGGAGACCTACATTCTAGGTACTTCCTTCCTCATATGCCAAACCATTTAGTTTTAGGCTGGTGTAGGGGTTAAGAAGCTTTTCACAAAACCCCACATTCAAGCAATAGGCTTCGACTAAGGTTCCAAGTTCCTTATTAATGGCCCATCTGTCCTTTGGTCCCATTTGTATTTGCTGTGGGCCAATCTCTTGTATTTTTTCTCAGTGTCCCTCCCAGTAATTTGCTAAGCTTTCTGGTTCATTCCTTTAAACTAATCCAGCAGTGGGTTAGTCATTGCAAGGGTTTTAAAGTTCTATCTGGTTCTCTGGAGTTTTGTTTGGCAAATATTGTTTAAATCTAAGAATTCTCAAGTTTTTCTCTTTCTCCACAGAAGTCTAGTTAAATATTAAAGGTGTTTAGCTATTAAGTATTTGACAGTTAGTGCTCTGGACATTGTTTGCTCCTGGAAGATACAGCATAAATTACTGTTTGAAAGCCTATTAAGTTATTTTATTTGTTAAGGGTATTATGATTCTTTATCAGAGTTTACTAGGCCTTAAAATTGCCCAGAGTGTTGTTAATGATTAAGATAATTGTTAGATAATGATTGGTATGCATTCAAATTGTAAATAAGTATGGGCATTATCATACTCTGGGTTCAGGGTTGAAATTTTGGAAAAACAAAGTGGCTAATATGTATTCATATGTAAAAATTAATTCTAAGATGGGTTTATTATTTGCAACTTTTCTGAAAAATCTCATTTTCATGGTCAAAATCGCGATTTTCTGATTTGAAGGCTGCCTAACGCAGCCTCAGGGCACCCAAACCAAAGCGCGCAGCTGTTCTGCATATGATTTAGTCTAAAGGCTGCTTCTCTGACCTCATCCTTGCTTTCTTGCATGTTTCAACACCTCTGGGTGCTGAAAAAATGTTTAGATTTCATGTAAAACTTAAGAATTTTAAGTTTTTCTTCAAAGAATAGGCACGGCTCACCAGCTCTACTTTAATCGAGTAGCGGAAGACTTGCCACCTCCACGTGTAAGTTTACACACCTGTTCTTTCTGGATCCCTGAAAAGCATGGCCTCATAAGATCTTATATTATGATCTTATGAGGACTTTCAGCTTTTATGAGCATTAATGATGGCTTCAGCCTCTTCATCAGCCACTCGAACCTGAAAAGCTCTTAAGTATGTCCTGCATCGATCTGAACACTGGGAGCATTTCTCAATGATCTATCCTGGCTCTCACCCACCCATCTCTCCTCTCGTGACTGTACACAGCTTGGGAAGCAGTTGAGACTTCCTGTACAGCTCTCTCGCAGGACTGAGTATGAGCAGAGAAAGAGTCCACTTTGAGTGGAGTTTTCCTGAGATCCTCGAGCTCAGTCAAGGTCATCTTGCAGGTGGAAATAGGCTCGTAAATATTCTCTGATTCCCAGCTGATGAGATCCTCAGGTGAAGTGGCTTGCAGATTGACTTTAGGATTTTTATGGTGCCTCACTGTCGTATCACCAAAGTCTCTTCCTTCTCTGATCTTCTCTATCTGGCTCACAGCAAAAGCTCTCTGATGCTCATCCTCACTGCACAGGAATGAAGCCAGGATGTTCTCAGGATGTGCGTGGTAAGCTCCTCTTATCACTGCCATGATGATGATGTTCCTGACCTCAGTAGTCTGGTTCCTCAGCAGCCTCAGGCTTGAAAAAACGTGTGCAGGACCAAATTTGAGGTGGTGCTTCACTTTGATGTCGTAGTACATTTTGAAGTAGAAGTTAAGGCAGAACTTCGCGAGGACCTCAAGCCTCCTCAACACCTCCCCCTTCAGTCTGTGCTCCCTCATCCACAACAGCAAGATGGCCTGTGCAATAGTGAGCCACCTGGATTGGTTCAGAGGTCCGCACTTGAGACTTCCAGACTTGATGGCTTTGATCAGAAGATAGCAGTTGTGCTGGTCTGTGGAGAGAGATTTGACTATCTCTACTGGCAGCCCTATGATATCTTCAGTTCCTTCCACTGGTTTGAAGTTAAAGTTGACCTCAAGTTCATTCACTTTCTCAAGAAGTTTTCCAATAGGCCCACTGAAGCCTGACTGGGGAGTTACAGGGCCATCCAGCTTGATGATTAAGTGCCTCAGGGGGAGCTCTTTCACATGGAGCTGATAGATCATCCAGTGGCACTTGCAACCCAGCATCTTCTCCAATACAGCTATGGCACCTCCAGACCACCCCGTGTTTGTGTTGGTAGAGTCTCCTCCAATCATTACAAGGCTCTCGTCAGCTCCGTGATCCAGAAGCCACTCATGCAGGCCCTGAGTGATCTTATGAGCAGGCTTTTCTCCTTCCTCAGGTTCCTCAGGAGTGAAATGGAAAAGGTACTTTCCTTGAGGCTCCCACATGATAGTGTAATGCTCCTCGATCACTTTGCCAGGATGAAATCTCCCTGTCACTTCATCATATTTCAACACCTTTGTGTTCCTATCCTGCTTGCCATCAAAGAATATCCCAGAGATCTTCTCCTCTGACCTGCGTGAGTGCTTCACCTGATGAGGCCATTACTTCCTCCTTGGCCCTCCAGACTTTCATGCCATATATGGCCAAGTAAGCCTTGTCTTTGGAAAGATGACTGGCCTTACTGAAAAAAATGGCGTCCACTCGCTTCTACTTCACAATTATAACTGGCATTATTGCTCAGAGCCATCTATTGAGAGAATGTTGAACTTCGCCTCCTTCTGTGTCCAAATGGTTACAAAGATTCAAATGGAGTAGATTTTTTGTCTTGCATATGTATATATTAAACCTGTGTAAGAGTTAAGCAAAGTTAATGTGTTGTGTTCAATTGAATATTTGGTATTTCAACATAGAACAGAAAACTGCAATTTTGAATATAACGCGATTTTTGGGAAAAGTTGCAGAAAAGAAACCCCTCTTAGAAATAAATTTTACATAAAAATACATATTAGCCAGAGTGAAATTCAGACTTGGAAAAGTATGATATGCCCTAATGGGCATGTGTTGTTATATATTTAGCCTCCTTGAATTAGACACCAGACTTAGTTATTGCCAGTTTGCAGTGCTTGCTTGACCCTTTGATTTCTGTTAACCCAGTCCTGTTCTTTTGTGATTCACTCTTGCAACTAGCTATAGAACCCAATATCATCACTAAAGAATACCAGGCACCTTATTCCAGAGACTTGTTTGTTGCCCATGCTTCATTTTGGCACTGCTTATGAGTTGATCAAATAATATGGGATATGATTGTTAATGTTATTTATATTTACTACTTTTATTTCTACATTATTTGTATTTATTCTGAGCAATTTATTCTTTCCAGTGATTAATAAATTAACAAATAGCTAATTAATAAACAAACTGGAATTGTGACTTCTTAATTAGTCTTGATTAATTGTACCCTGTGCATGTAACTAATAATTTTTTGTCTAGGCAACCAGTTGGAACCAGTGGAAGTCCACCAACTAGCTCAACTGGTCTGGATACATCAGGTTTGGATTGTGGATCCAACCTAGTTGGAGCTACAAAGTCCCTTGGGGTTGTCAGCTACAGTTGGCCATTCCAGGTCTGCTACTGCAATCAGGCTTGTGAACCAGAAAAACTATTATCTAGCCATTTACTTAGAAATCTGGTCACAGGGTCAAGTTTGGAGTGTAACTGGGCTAGGACAAAGTTTTGTGTACTTTTAAACAAACCATTTCCTGTGCTTGTCTCCCACTTGCTTTCCATTGCTTTTGTCTGCTGAAGCTCACTAATAATTGTTTTCCATTTTTTTCTGTTAATTGTACCATACTGCCAGTGTTGTATGTTTATACTTTTATATTAAAAATTGTATTTATTCCAGCCATAATAAAAGGGATAAAAAATAGGTCAGTTTATTTCTGTCAGGTTTGCCTTGGAATTCTGGTTCCTTTCGTGGCTCTTGAGCAATTGGGATTGTTTTCCTGTGGAGGTGAAGATTTAATAACTGTAAGCTACTTCCTAAGAATCTATTTAACATGTGGATTGAACCTCGCTAATCTTCTAGAAATAGACAGTTGGTGTGAGAGAGTTCTGACCCAGAATAAGTTGATTTGTTTATAATTTATAATTAACGTAAGGATCAGAACTGGACTATATAAGGGTTTGGTGGTGGAGTGTGTGCATGCATCCATAATCATACTAAGAAAGTTGGGTGTAAGGAAAACTAATACCCAAGAAGATATACAGAATACTGGAGAATACTATGCCCATTACCTGGACAATTTATTGTCATGAACCCAGAAACTTAAAAGGGTGCTGGATGGCTATGGCCTACTCAGCCACTGCAGCACTGGCTTAGGTGTATTTTAATATTCATAACAAATCTTTAAGGGATCTGATGAGACAGCTAAGTGCCATTGATAGAAAGCTAGCATGTCTTCCTGTTTCATTTCTACTGATTTTATCTGTACGGTCTGACCCCAGAAAATTTGGGATTCTATAATCTGGTCCCTCGCTATTCTGGGATTGGTTTCTAGACTGGGAAAAATTTTTAAAAATTTTGAAAATGTACTAAATATCAAGGAAAATTACAAATGTTTTTACCACTTCTGTTCAGTTTTTAATTTTAAACATTTTTATAAAGTTTTATAACAGTACAGTACACAGTTTATTATGTAATATTAAATATGTACTAGAGAGTGAACAATAGTTTGAGAGTGTGCATGAACATAGCATAGTGTACTGGTAAGAAAGAATGGTCTTCTCATATCTTTATAATCATAGTGAAGCATGTAGGCCATGTGGTATCATTGTATGTAAAGATATGATGCAAGAACAAAGCACTTTAAACAGACCATTCTTTCTTACCAGGTCACTATGCTACATTCATTCACACTCAAACTATTGCTCAATCTCTCTAGCCAATCACACTGTGTCATCTCTCTTGTACCATACCATTACAGTACAGTATTTGAGCATCATTGCTTGAAAATACCATTGATGACCAAATGAAGAGTTTCCAACCATGAAACTGTTAAAGCTGCAAGAACATTTATGAGTTGGCTTCAATGGTGTGAAGAATTCACTGAGACTCGGTATGGGCAGTGAGAAAATGTATTGAGATTGCTGAAAGGCTGATAATGTGCAGGGCAAGCAGACCACTTTGTTTGACTTTTGGAAGAAAGAGGACCTACCAGCATCTTGCAACAATGAATCACCATCTCCTAATGATGAAGATGCATCAGCCCCCAGCTAACTCCACACATACTGTAAGGAGGAATGCCCACACTTGGAAATATTCAAAAAGGTTAGACATGACAACAAAATATAATAATAATATATTGTATAAGGCTATTTAATTGTTTTCAGGTATACAGTACAGTATTTATATTTTCAGGGACAATTTGGGTCAAAATCACACTTCCTCTATAAATCATAAATCATGGAAGCCCAAATCCCATTCTGTTAATCCATGAATTTGAGTAATCTGGGTAGGTCACCATGCTCTTTTATCCTGGATTTCTGGGGTCAGACTGTACTTATAATATTTTCTCTTGTAATTTACAAAATATACACACACACACACACACACCACACACACCACACACACACACACACACACCACACACACAGTGAACACTCAATTTAATGGACCAATAGCGGGGAAGGGGGGTGTCCATTAATTCCAGATGTTTGTTGAGCCAACCATCACTAGCCTGAAACTTTGTTCATGTGCTTTGTGTAATGTATTTGCAGTGGAGCAAAGTTCAATGCCACAAACATTTATGCCACTAGGGCATTGCTGCACATACCATTTATATACAGCTTCCTTCAAGGTTTTTATCCTACACCACTTTCATACACTTCCTGCCACAAATGGGTGAAGCATCAACATTAAACTTTAATGAAAATTGTTTGAGCTTTTCCTTACAAATATCCAGCACTGATTGTTTTTTCACACCATACTCCTCATACATGTGAGCAACAGAGACACCAGACTCCAGCTTTGCTATTAACTCAAGTTTTTGCAAAAAACATTCAGTTGCTTTCTTTTCATACCACTATCTTTAGAGACCATAGTTGAAAGCTTATGTTCAATTTATATGCTAATAAAGCAAACACAAACAATGAATTGAAAGCAGAACTTGAGAGGTAAAGACGATGCTCTATCATGGAATGCAGTCAACAACTGAGTGGGCTCATGATGGCTCATGTTGACCAAAGCACAAAATATGCCATAGATCAGATGTTGGGAATGTCAGTGTTTGTTGTTTCCAAAGTCTGTTAAATCGAGGGTTTACTGTGTATATATATATATACAGTAGACTCGCAACTTATGCGGGGGTTACGTTCCTGGGACCCAGCGTAAGGCCAAAAACCACATAAAGTCAGAAACCCAAAAAAATCCCCTAAATCACCCTTAAATCACTATATATTGTAACTGTTATACATATAACATACCTATAACACAAAAGTGATGCAATTGGCAATGTTGAATTCCTTCCAGCATGCCATAACACTCTTGTTAGTGCCATCCTCCATGGCATTGCGAATGTGGAAGAAGGCGAGACGTATGTACACTGCCTTAAAGCACCGAAATTGTAAAATTATAACCCGCTTATAGTTGAAACAGTGTAAGAAAAATCTGCATAAGTTGTGAGTCTACTATATATATATATATAAAATATAGGGTTGCCAGATCAGATAGTTTCCAAATCTGGAGATTTTATCTATGAAGCTCATCATTATTTGTTTATGTAGCTAAACCTATATATAAACTTCATCATTTTTTACACAAAATTAATTGATTAAGAAAAAATACATACATAATCAGCTTAATTTATTTCCTTATAAATAATAATCAAATTTCTGGAGACCTGGCAACTCTACATATAAATAATTAGAATTTTCAAATTTGATACCTGTAGTTAATATTTATTTTCTTAAATAGTAGGTACCTTAGCATTTTTTTGGGTATGAGAACCTAAGGAGCCTAAAGGATTCATTTAATTCATCTACTTCGCATCAACAATGTCTTCAAATATTAACATTGTCACCTTTTACAATTGAAGAGATTCAAAAAATAATTTGGAGCAACAAGATATTTGATAGACAAATCTAGAAAGTGGAAGAGAATGTTTGGTGTTCTGCCTGAACTTCCTTTGTACTCAAAGGGAAGAAAAATAAGTCCTGAAGTTGTAACTGAAGTGAATTTATTCTATGAAAAGGCTGAGATTAGTTGGATGTGCCCAGGTAAGGCAGATAGTTTAAGTGTAAAAAATAGTGATGGTGTCAAGGAACAGGTTCAGAAAAGACTTTTACTTGGAAATCTCATGGAAATATATGGGCAATACAAGGATACTGCTGCGGTGGCTGTGTAGGCTGTAGTCCCGAAGTATCTGTATTGTCGAACCACCCAGCACCTTTTCACGTTTCTGGGTTTGTGATAGTCAAGAGACTGGGCAAAGATGTAATCTCCTCAGGTATCTAGGAATGCCTCTCTTGTCAGTGGTTTATTTCCAGGAGATTATTCAGGTCTGACTCGCATGTTAACTGTAAAGGACTTCCCCCAGTTCAGGTGTCTAAATCTGACTCTCCAATGAGTAGGCAAACCAACCACTCAGAGTCCAGGAAAGGGCTGGAATTCAAAGGTAAACTGAATAGAAGTAAACTACTCTGTTTTTCTCTTTATTATATCTGAAATAAACAATTATTCAGTGTGAAAGTATAAACATAACAAGACTGGCAATGAATCACAATTAACAAAACCTCTGGGAAACCAATAACACTTAGTGAGATTTGGCAGAAAGGATAGAAAGCAAGTGGAAGACAAGTACCGGAAATGACTTGCACAGAATGTTAACCCTTGTTCCCGCCTAGCTACCCTCCAAACTTGACCCCCCCCTCCCTTATGACCTGAGTTTCAATTTCTTTATACACTGGCTAGTTAGTAGGGTTAGGGTCACTGGCCTGATTCCAGGGCAGATCCCAGTGGCCAACAGTAGTTGTTGTTGCTTAGCCGATCAGCCCACCCTGATTGAGCAAGCCGGTGGCATGCAGGTAACCGATCACCCTCTCTGGAGTGGACCAGAGGTTCAGCGCACTAGTGATGATGTGTTGTGTTCATTGTTGTGCTAGAGCAGTACAGTCTGTCCTAATGTGTTAAATTGTTTGTGATGTGTCCTGGCACAGGTGGCAGGTGTCTTCTGTGGAGTTGTCTAGTCTGTGTTTATATGTCCATAAGTTGGGGTGATGTCCACATCAGAATCGTGCTAAGTTAACTCGATCCGATCTGCTCAGGCTGATCTCTGACCTGTTAATGGGTGGTGGCTTCGCACCTAGGACCGCATTCCGACCAAGTCATGTCAGTGCTTTGTGGGTTAGGTGTGTGTGTGTGTGTTTTCTGTACTGTGTGATGTCTGTGGGGCATGGTATGGAATCTTTGGTTATAATGTCTGTCTGGTGTTACCTTAATAGTGTGAGGTGTTGGTGCATGATTGTACATGTAGTGGCAAGGGTGTTGTGGGTTAGTTGTCACTGCTGCCATGAATTGTGTTCTCATGTCTAAATGTTGCCTAACTTTCAGTATTTTTGTTTCTGTGTGCAGGTGTTCTATTGGTGGTGTTTGAGTGCATCCTGTAATGATACAAAGTGCGTTGTTTTGTATTGTCTGTAAGGTGTTTGTGTGTGTTTGAGATAATGGGTGCCCAGCATGGGCTAGCATTGTCCATAACTGAGTGAATATATTGTTTGTATATGAGTGATGTTGTTTCCTGCTGGTGTCCAAAGTTTGTGCATGTTAGTACCCTAAGCGTGTTGAGTCTTGATGTACATTTGTTTTTAATGTCCTGAATATGGTTTGCAAAAGATAATGATGTGTTGTATGTGACCCCAAGTATTTTGGTCCTGTGAGTGTGTGGAATGTTAATGTTATAATGTTTCAGACCAACAAAGACCCTAGGATCCACTCATGGCTGGTCTACCTAACTGTGTTCATAATCATGTATTGTGTATGTCCTCCGTGGTGGCGGAGGGGACCTACAATTTTACGTGGGTTCCGAACCACAAGAACATAAGAAATTTATGTAAAAACTGCCGGTAAATTGGCAATGACCAATTTTTACGAAACTAAATAATTATCAATTTAAAACTAATTAATTATCGATTTAAAACTAAAGATAGAATCTCTGGATCCAGAGGATTAAGTCATAATAGACTACTATCCACAAATGTTACACTCTATATCTATTTATAATGGACATGCAAATATATCAGATCCAAAGAATCCAATCAATTTCATTACGGTATCCATCAAGTCACGGTCCATATCAATTGCGGACCAAGTCAAAATTTACAACCATATACATTACAATATATACACTTACGAGGAAAAGTGTAGGTGTGGCTGTAAAGACTGTACAGTAATGTAGAAATGTGTGTGCACCCATTTTGGGTCTCCCATTTAAAGGTGTTTGTGGGGCAAGTGAAGATCATGAGTTTTTCAATGCCTCACAGTACTATGGGGGGGGGGGGCACCGCTCGTCAGAGGAATCTCTTTAAATGGGGTGTGTAAGGACAGAGAGTATCCCCTAACCCAAGACGCTGCCTCCCTATATCCCACAACACTTGTGTTGAGCTGTGGGATCTATCCCCACAAAGCCTTAATTTTACTACCTTAAACTATACCCTTTCTATCAACATATGCGTCTAATCGATTTTTAAACATGTTTATAGACGTGCTACTAATTACTTCTACCGGCAAACTATTCCAGCTATTTACTATTCTATGCGTAAAAAAGTTTTTCGCAACTGCTGTCTCGAACCTTCTACTTGTCAACTTACACCCGTTATTTCTAGTCCTATTATATTGAGATATTTCGAAAAAGCTATCTCTATCTACGTTATCAAACCCATTCATAATTTTGAAAACCTGGATTAGATCACCCCTTAACCTCCTAGTCTCGAGAGTAGTCAATTTTAACTCCTTAAGCCTATCCTCGTACGACTTTGACCTAAGAGACGGAATCATCTTAGTTGCTCATCTTTGAACTCTTTCGATTTTGTCTATATCTTTGCGCATATGCGGATTCCAAAATTGGACCGCATACTCCAAATGGGGTCTAACTAATGATTTATAAAGAGGAACTATAATATCGCGTGATTTGTACTCAAAATTTTGAGCTATAAAACCTAATACTTTGTTCGCCTCATTGACCACTGCTGTACTTTGTTTCGCTACTTTTAAATCACCAGTGACTATAACTCCTAAATCTTTTTCCTGCTCTACGCTTGTTAAATCTTTCCCTGACATACTATACGCAAAATTAGTTACCCAACCTATATGCAAAATTTTGCACTTATCCACGTTAAATCTCATTTGCCATGTGACTGACCAATCAATGATTTTATTCAGATCTTCCTGAATTTTACCTCTATCTTCATCATTAATCGCCCTACCACCCAGCTTCGTGTCATCCGCAAACTTTGAAACTGTACTGATTAGGTCGACATCTAAATCGTTAATATATATAAGAAAAAGCAAGGGGCCCAATACAGAACCCTGAGGAACGCCACTCGCTACATTAGCCCAACACGACTCCGCTCCATCAACGACCACCCTGTTTCCTGCCTCGCAACCACTCTTCTAGCCAATTTATTACTACACCCCTGATTCCATGAGCCTTAGTTTTTTCAATGAGTCTTTTGTGCGGCACGGTGTCAAACACTTTTTGAAAATCTAAATACACTACATCAACCACCTGATGTCTATCGTAAACGTCAACCACGCTTTGGAAAAATTCTAAAAGATTAGTTAAGCAAGATTTGTTTCACCTAAAACCATGCTGCGTGTTTCTAACCAGATTATGCACTTCTAAGTGTTCGACTATACGATCCCTAATTATTGATTCTAGTAGCTTACCTACAACAGACATTAAACTGATTGGCCTATAATTACCTGGTGTTCTTTTGTGTTGCTTGTGAGCAAGGTGATGGTTGATTTTGTGGGTGCTACTTTGAGTCTATTGCGTGTGAGCCAGTCTTGTATACTGTTTATGTATGTTTGTAGGTTATTTGTAGCAGTGTTGATGTTGTTGTGGGTGGATGTTAGAGTGATGTCATCTGCATATGATGATAAGGTAAGCTTGTTATCTATGGGTGTTGGAATGTCATGCATGTATAAGTTGAAGAGTGTTGGTGAGAGAACAGAGCCTTGAGGGACCCCGTTCGGAAAAAGCTTGTTTTTGGATGACTTACCATTAAATGTGACATGTATCTTCCTGAGAGATAGTTGCTCAGCCACCTTTTGGTGTTATTGTGCATGTTTGTGTTGAGTATTTTGTTTATGAGAGGGAAGCGTGGGATAGCATCAAATGCTTTACTAATGTCTATTGTTGCTAATAGTGTACGTTGAGCTGGTCGTCTGGAGTTGATGCCATCCATGATGTGCTGCATGAGGTTAGTGAGTAATGTTGTGGTTGAGTGGTGAGGTCTGAATCCATGTTGAATAGGCGATAGTGGAATGTGTGGGTTGGTGATTTGTAAGATTAGTCTTTGTTACTTTGGAAGGTGTGCATAGTAAAGTAATGGGTCTATAGGAAGCTGGTTCTGTTGGATTTTTGTTTGGTTTGAGTAGTTTAATAATTTTACCTTGTTTCCATATGTCAGGAATAATACAGTGTTGGTATGAATATGTGCTGATATTTGTGAGAGCTAGTATTCCTTGTGGGCCCAAGTGTTTAAGGTGTATGTTAGATATGTTGTCTGGTCCAGTAGCCTTTGAATTCTTAATGTTTTTGATGATCTTGGTGGTCTGGTCTGTATTGAAGGGTGTAATGGTCGTGTCGAGTCTGTAGGTTTCCTTGTCTGACTGTTTGTCTGTCTGCGTGTTTCTGGTTGTTGTCTCTGTTTAAGTGAACAGTAGTTGACATAAACTGTGTAGCTCCCACTGGATTGGATCCACAATCCAAGCCTGATGAATCTGGACCACGTGAGTTGAATCCCAACTGGTTGCCAAGACAACACAAGATTATTAGTTACTTGCACCAGGCACCATTAATCACAATAATAACATAAAATAACAGGCAATTAATCAACAAACATTAACTGGAATCATGACTTCATAATTGATCACTGGAAAATATAATTTACTCATGAAATCAAAGCACATAAATAATAAATAACCAACATAAAAAATAATAACTACAAACATTGGCAATTATGGCAAACCTATCTCACATGAGTTAATCAACCTATAATCAGTGCCAAACAAGCATGGGCAAAAACCTAACTCTGGAATAATGTGACTGGTGACCTATAATAATAATAATTGGTTCTCCAGCTAGTTACATGACAGGGTCACAGATGACTGGATTTGGATAAAGGGAACTCCAGGGCTGCCACATGCACTGCAAACCAGGCAATAAGTAAAGGTCTGATGTCTGATTCTAACCTGGCTGGATTTATTATACCTATCTATACTCAATCACAGTTTCAATAACCTATATATATATATATATACCCCCGCAAGGGGGTTCTAAGCTCGTGCTCTTGAGTGCTCATTTGTACGTGGTTGTTCCTGGAGGTTTCATGTGCGCCCTCCCAGCCCTAGCACCCAAGGATGATGGGACTCGACCCTGCAGTCCTTGTCATCCTTGGTCTTTTTCCACTTCGACTGTCCCCTCCACCCTTTCTTTTTCCTCTGTCTTTCCTCTCACTTTTTCTTTGTTTTTCCGGCCGAGATATGCCCTTTTAAATAGAGGCGAATCGGTTCTTCCCGAACTTTAAAAAAAAAAAATATACACATACATACATATATACAGGGTGTCCGAGAATTATCTGTACAAGTTTTGGCTGTTATTAAAAGTCAACCATGAAGTGTAGAAATTCCAGTATTGTCCCATTTTACAGAGAATCTCATTAAGTTTTTTTCTGATACCAAGTTTTGACAAGTTTTTTAGAAATTCCAGTGTGTCCAAAAATTATCTGTACAATTTCATCTTTTAATAAAATTCTTGATAACACACGTAAAATTCTTAAACAAGATTATTTAGAATCTGTATTTTCAAAAGTTTCTTTTATTAAAGTAACGTTGTTACAAACATTCGATATGTGCACCATCAGTGATTCGCAAAACATCCAATTGATAATCCAAATGTTGCCATGTACGCTGCAGCATATCCACATCAATTCGCTCAATAGCAGCTGTGATTCTTGCTTTCAAATCATCACTGTCTGTCACCCACGTACAAAAAAGAAAAAATTTGTCAAAACTTGTTATCAGAAAAAACTTAATGAGTTTCTCTGTAAAATGGGACAATACTGGAATTTCTACACTTCATGGTTGACTTTTAATAACAGCCAAAAATTGTACAGATAATTCTCAGACACCCGGTATATATATATATATATATATATATATATATATATATATATATATATATAATGTCTACTTTTAATAATAATAATTAATACTAATAATGATAGTGAAATACAAATGACAATACCACAATAACTAGGAATAAGGATTATGAACAAGTCTTTATTCCTATTGTACACTGGCCAAGGATTACAAGCTAGAGCACTTAACATCATACCTTTAAAGGTTTTCCAAACTCCCTTGGCTTCCAACAGGACATGTCTGTATTAATCTCAGCCCATCTATTGGGCCTTCTAGACAGGTTTCATAACTTTTTAATAGGCTTCCAAGATCAAATAGTCTGGATGTTATGTTAGGGTTTTTTTTACAGTTAACAGGCTTACTAACTGGACTCCTGTGGGGAGAGAAAAACTTGAGAAGAACCAGATAGGACTTGAAAATTAGGGTGAGGTTTTTGTGAAAAACTCCACAACCACAAAAGGGGAATGTGAAAATCAGGGGAGGGTTGTGAGAAACTTCATAACCCCCACATTCCTTTCCCCTAAGAAAAAAACCCTCTCACAATTCTTTCTTCCTCCATGTTCTCTACCAGGATAATGCATCTATTGACAATCTAAACATGGGAGTATACATTACAAAAGTTATCACATCAAAACAAGGCTGACCCTCCCAGTTAGTTAATTTGTGGTACTATTGAGTGTTAATGTAAGTTATGACAGACTTATTTAACACCAATTGCTTCACTCAAACTGGCCAATTATAACAAATAAGGAAAAACTATTTGCATAACCAAGTCAACTTAACAAAATGCCCAAATCTCACTATTACATTAATTAATTTGGTACCACTAAACATTATACATTAATTCCAAATATGCACATGGTAAATACTAGCATTTTCTTTTTTAGCACCACTTTTGTTTCACTTAACCTACGCATTGTTCACTGGTATAACCTTGTTTCTGGCACAACCTACAGTTTCCGCCCAGAACACCACCAACCCCCTTTTGGGTCATAACATTTACTGTGTTTTTCTTGCTTGATTCACTTCACTATCTCTATTTCCCTTAACGTTGGATCAAGAGACCAGGACCCATAAATCTGACTGTAGTGTTCTTCCCACACTATACCGTGGGGAAATCTGGCAAATAACCCCTTTGTTCATCCACCACTCTAGCCAGGTATATTCACCAGAGTATCAGTAGGAACAGTGAAAAAAGAAAAGAAGGAAAACCAAATCAAGGCTAGAAGTGCCACCTTATTCCTGTCAAAGGAAACCAAATGAAAGAAAAGGAAAACCAAATCAAGGCTAGAAGTGCCACTTATTCCTGTCAAAGGAAACCAAATGAAAGAAAAGAATGGGCCAAATCCTCACACTACCCCCCCCCCTTTTTTTTTGTAAACCATTGGAATGTCAATTAGTAATAAGCCAGTAGCATGCATCATTCCATATCTTTCCCTCAGAGGTTTATCCCTGCTGCTTACTCCCCTAGAACAATTAATTATTGACCCCTTCAGAACAAAAGGTTCACTAACTACCCCTCCCCTGGTTATATACCCAAAATAAACACAGAAATCAGTGAATAATCCATTCTTACATCTCTTTCGAGGGCTGAGTAGATTGGGTATCCTCTCACAGGAAAGAAAACCCCAAATCTAGTCATTTTAGGGTGTATTTTGTAACTGATTTACCCACAATACTTCACTTCAGTTTACTCTGTTGCCTCTGATTCTGTACTCAAGGGTCTGTGGCTGTACATTTGGTAATTCTGCAGGATTGCCACAGGAGTGTGTGAATGGGCAGTTGAGCCCTGACTGGGTTAAGTTAAGTTTCTCTGGTTGTGAAGTCTTGGTCTCAGTTTGGAAATGACGATGATGACTAGTCCAGGCACAAACCTTTTGTCTATACTCATTTAGTATCTCCTGACATGTGGTAAGTCCTGAATGCACAGGGCTAAAACTAACATGACAAGACTGAGATCGAGGAACTTGAGGTGAGCCAGGCATAGAATTGGTGAACTCAAGGAATGAATTCTCCAAAGTACTCAATGCATCATTAACTAGGTCTAGTGACTGTTGTACGTGTCTCAATGATTGCCGGGCCAATTTTAATCCATCTAATCTAGCATCTTCCTTCAGTGTGTTCATATGTTCATGCAAATCTGTCACATTACCCTGGACTTAGTTTCCCCAGACTCCTTTTCAGAAGCAGCACCCCACAACTGATTTTCTTGTAGTGGAGATATGATTTGGGGATTCATGAGATAAGACTCACTAATGGGAGTACTAGAGAAAATTGATTCTAATGACCCTGCCAAAATCAGAGAGTTCTCATAACCAAGTGAAGGTATATCATTACCCTCTGACTCCTGTATAGTTCAAAAAACTTGCTCCCCCACTGGATTAGCCCCTGCTTGAATCTCTCTAACTGGTGTCTGAACATCTGTCTTCCCCAAATGCTGAGTTACTGGAGGCATATCTCCACAGTTTAGCTCCACTGGCAGACACCCTTCCATTCCAGCAGTTGTCTCAGCACTAAAATTACTGGCCCCATCATACTCCCAACACTCTACCAAAGGATCTCTCCAGGTAATACTTTGTCGCGCATTCAGGAGTGTATTCAACTGGTGATATTTCTCTGAAGAAGAGAGTTCCTCATCTGTATTTGAACCACTGGTCACTTCCAGGGCCGGATTAAGACCTTTAGACGCCCTAAGCACTTAAAAGATTTTGGTGCCCCATATATATGTAATTCAAAATATAAACAAAAAATAAACCATAAAATAAAATTTTATTTTTTGAAATGAAACAAAACTTACAGTAAGATGGAAAATAATGTTTATTTTTGTATACTTCCACTTCATTTATATTTGAAAAGTTTTCTCCAACTTTTTTTAATTGCAAAGTCTTTGATCAGATCCTCAAAACTAATCTTACGTAACACATCTGCTTCTATACTTAGTAGAGATAAGGCATCCAGCCTGCCTTGTTGCATAGTTGTTCTGTTGGTATTTTTAATATACTTCAACTGAGAAAATGAACGCTCAGCTGAGCAATTTGTGACCATTAATGTTAAAAATATATTAAAGGCAATTTCTACATTTGGGAAGGCACACTCAATATTGTCTTCTACAATTATTTTATAAAGTTTAGCATGACTGAATCTTGTTTTTACATTTTTTTTTGCACTGAACTTATGGCACACATATGAGAGAAATTAGTGTTCAAGTCCTCTGGGTAAGCATCAATCATCTTTTTACAACCCTGAGAATACCTTTCAATTTCAGTAGATGATGAAGTGGTGACATTATGTGGCACATCACTTAGAAAAGAAAATATCTCTGCTATTTCTTTGTATATCTCTCCTCTTCTTCTCATCTCAGTTTCAAGTTTGTCAACAATTGTGTAAAAGGTGGTGATAAGAAATTTATCTCTGGCATTCAGATATACTTCTGGTGCATCTCCGTCATTGGGTACCTTCTTTCTGATACGTTTGCGAGTTTGAGCTGCCTTGTAATCAACATCTGGTAGCATTTCCTTTGTAGCTGCTTCATATCTTTCAAATTCATCTCGTGAAGTGCACAGTTGGTCAGCTAATGATCCATACAGATCTGATCACATGTTTTTAAGTTCACATCCTTATTCTGTAGAACTTTGCTTACTCTATGAAAATTTTGCAAAATCTCATCCCAAAAATTCAACATAAAAAATGAATTCTAGCTCTTGCATCTTATTTGCAATATTATTTGCTTCTCTTCTAGTGTCTCCCTTTTGTGACTGGTCTTCAGCTATACATTCTAACGCTTCTAAAATTTTAAGGAAAGATTTCAAAATTGCTGCTGTTGCCATAGCATGTGCCTCCATCTGGTATCAGAGAGGGATTTTAAGACACTTTCATTTCCAATACAACCTTTAAGAATTTCCCACCTGCTGGTTGAGGCTAAAAAAAGGTATAGAGCAACTGCACTGTAGAGAAGAAATTAACCGCCTCTTGACAGCAGTCAACAGCACTTCGGCCTACCAGATTTAGTGAATGGGCTGCACAGGGCACATATATAGCAAACTTGTTTGTTTCTAAAATTTTTTGCTGCATCCCCTTATAACGCCCAGACATGTTGGCAGTGTTGTCGTAAGATTGACCCCTACATTTTGAAAAGTTTAGCTTACAAACTTCACGTAAGTACTGCAACACCTGATTTGCCATTTCCTCACCAGTATGGCTTTTCATTTTCAGAAAGGTTAAAAAGCGTTCAATAGGCTGTCCATCTTTTAAGTACCTAAGTACAACACTTAACTGATCGATATGTGATAGATCTGGTGTTGAATCAACTGACAAACTAAAATAACCAGAAGATTTTACTTCGTCAACAATGAGTGCGTGGACTTTTTGAGCCATTAGTTGAATGAGTTCCTCACAGGTGGTTTTGGACAGGTAAGAAGGATTTCCTTTGCCAGAATTTCCATATTTCAAAATGTGACCTGCTAAAAATGGATCAAACCGGCTTATGAGCTCAAGCAGCCCTAAAAAATTCCCATTCTGCAATGATCCAAATCTTTCTTCTGTTCCTCGAAAAGACAAGCCATGTTCAGCTAACGTACAAATAACAGCTATGACACGCCTCAAGACATGTTCCAGTAATCACACACTTCCTGAATTTGTTTTTCAAATGTTGTCCCAACCCTGCACCTTGTCTGCGAGTTAAGTATGTTAGCATAGAGTCTCGGTGAGTAGTGCTTTTTTCATGATGATCAATTACAATAGTATTTCGCCAGTCACTGAACCCTTCTCTTATAACAAAATGTGAGACATTTTTAGGAGCAAACAGTTTACAAACATAACAGTAAACTGATCCTGTTGATGGTGAATACAATAACCACTCTCTCTTGTATTTCTCACCATTGGCTTTTGTCCCAACGAAAAGTTTTTGTGAACAATATCTTGCTGGTTTGCCACTACTGAAATGCCGGTAAGACTTGTCAAATGGCCCATTGTGGTGTTGACAGTCACTGGGTCCACAAGCAATCCAATAAGCCACATCATCAGCAGAGAAATCAAGCCACAACCCTGGATCTTTTGCTATATTTACTTCATCTTCTGCAGACTGATTCATTTCACCACCCTCACCATGGTCCACTAAACTTTCATTTTCAGCAATTATTTCAACCCCAGAATGTCTTGTAAAGCAACTTGAATCAACATTTGCAGTAGAGGTATCAAGAGAATTTACAGGCAAAGTGAGATCAGTAGTGAGACATGTGGTAGATGAACCTGCTTGTGACACCTCGGTGATTCCAACGTCATCATATTTTGATTTTGAAGTGATCAAAGTGGTATTTGTGTCCACTTCTGATGACGGAGATTGGTTTGATTCAGAATCGGTATATCATGTTGACGTTGTGGTCGTGGAACTTGTGTGAAGAAATCAGTCAGCTTTGCAGTCTTGGACTCTAAATCCAAAGTCTTCTCTTGTTTCTCTTTTGATAGTTTTCACTTTTGTGCACCACTTAACTGAACACGTTTCATCTTGGTTCTTGGGGTCTGTAAAATACAGAAATAAAAAGAATATTTTATTTGTATATTATGTGGCAATCAACACAGTTACACATATCACAATTTTGGCTTTGTTCTTTTATTCTCAGAAAGACAAAATGGGAACCGTACACAACCAAAGTGGCAATTAAATATAACTCAACCGAAATATCAACTCGAAATGTTGAATACAAATCAAATCGAAAGAAGGAACATTTTATATTTACATTTATTTATTTATTTAAAACACAATATTTAATTATAGGAAATATGAACATTTGCTTAGGGCCTAAATTGTCCTAACTACGTTTGATGTTATATATACATTACAAATTATTCACTCTGGTTATTACAATCTAAATTATTTTATACTGTTATGACAATAGATAAATAAATTATAAAATAAAGATACGTGTATGATAAAATATTGTTATATATACAAATAAAGTACACTTCATAGACTTACCCTAGAGAAGAAGAGAGAGCAACAGATAAACTTCTTCAACGCTAATTAACTTAGGTCAGTATATCTTATTATTATAATGGCCGTGATAAACATCACTTGATACAACAGCAATATAGAGAGTTTATAGTTTCTTTTATTTTAATATTAATTTATATTACAATTCTATAAACCTAAATCTTTCTGTAAAACAATACCAAATGATTATGTAAAATATATATTTAATATTATATGCACAAATCACACGTTCAGAATAACTTCCTATAGCACACGAAAATAATTAATCTTTATATATTTTTAATATGGCACTCAAAGATTTGATATAAACAAAATAATAACGCAAAGCGTAAAGTGTGTGATTACAACTAAATATATTTATTCTCTCAAAAGGGTTGTTGTTCACTACAAATTCAAACAATGAAAAAAAATAAATACTATATATGAATATATATAATTCAGTTTTCAACAGCTTATAGGCTATAAGCCACGATTATAATAGTATAATAAATCCATGGTAAATCCGACAATGGAAAATTTCTGTGGTGCCCCCCTTCCCTTGATGCCCTAAGCACGGGCTTATTTTGCTTAATGGTTAATCCGGCCCTGGTCCCATCACTGGGGTTCCCCATGAAAGCTACCCGGGATTCCACTTTAGGGGCACCAAAGCCCTCAAAAGGAATATTCAGAGCCATCAACTGACTCACCCCTATGCTAGGCAAAGGGTATGCTTTCAGCAATTGATGGTAAGTCAGGGATCCGGGTCTCAGGTGTCTCAGGAGAGAACAGGAATTGCAGAAAGTACCTATGCTTCTGTTGATATTTTGGGGGTTCATGCCAGGCCTTCAAATGGGTATGATGTGCTTTTATAACTCGGGGGGTGCCCTCAACAGTTGACATAGTCAATTCATAGGATACTCCATTACTTTGTACTTGACTAACCTTGTAAGGACCAGTATACTTGGGGGAGAATTTCCACAAGGTGCTCCGGCCACTGGTAATGATTTTCTTAACTACTTTCTGGCCAACCTGGAAAGGTGCAAACTGTGGATGGCCCTCCTTCCATATTTCCCGCAATTGAGGGGGGACAACTACAGTAGCAATATTCTGGTAACATTGTTCCAAGAGACAGTCAGTGGGGGTTGTCTTTATTTCAGAATGGAAGGTATTGTAGGTAATCACAGCCATTACCAGATTCGTATCCCATTCCACTCCTGTTTGTCCCAAGCTTCTCAAGAACTCTCCAATTGTTCTATTTACATGTTCAACAGCACCATTGCTAGCAGGCTTAAGTGGACTAGAATAAACATGCATAATCCCGTAGCGATCAAGGAACTCTTGGAACTCCTCCGAATGGAATTCAAGCCCATTGTCTGTCAGGAGCCTCCGAGGAATTCTTAACAAGTTGGGGAAAATATCATGCTCCATCAACTGGATAATGGTAGAAGACCTTTTCATTCTTAATGGGTGAGCCACAACCCACTTGCTAAAATGGTCAACCATCACCAGACAACCAAGGTACCCTTGCCAGGTGCATGGGAAAACCACAATATCAGGCAGCCACTAATTCAAAAGGATGTTCAGTTTTTATCTTCAAGGTTGGTGGGATGATAGGCTGACTAACTACTTTATTACCTGTGACACATGTCAGTTGTATACAGATGTCACTAGCTACTTTATACAAATCCGGGTGCCATACAAACAGTTGCAAAGCTTCCACCAACTTATTACGCCCAATATGTGCCATTTCCCTGTGGAAACTGAGGGCCATAGCCATGAGCAATGTGAAAGGTACTACACATCTAATATACCCAGTCCTACTTTGATGTACTATCACCCCACTCCTTAACCGTAATTCCCTCCAGTTCCACTTAAACTGCCTCAAGGCAGGTTTGCCCTCTGATAGGGGCTTTGACTGTGCCAATAGTCCATGCTCCTGTCACAACAATCGGTTCCATTTTTGCATTAGAATCATTGATTCTGAGACAATCAACTCTCAGTTCACTATCCACTTGCCTTCCTCAAATACTGTACCCAACTCTGGCTCCTCTGCTTCTGTGTCTGGTACCTCTTCCTCCATGCATGCTGCCTCATCTAGCACCTCTACTCCAAAACAATCTACTAACTCTGGGTCTCCATATGACCATTCAGCTACATCAAACTTCATTTCAATGTTAGCCATAATTAGATAGTTGGAACCTAACAAGAAACAGTACAGGAGACTATTCTCTGGGGCTATTGCAAAAGGTAGTTGGATCTTTTCACATCTACCCTGAATAGTCAATTTTACCAGTCCTAAACAGGGTACCAATTTCACACCAATCCCAGTCAAGATTATCTGGCAAGACTGTACTAATATTTCTTCCTCTTCACTCACTTTTAAACTCTTGACCACTGACTCGGATACTAAGCTAATCTCTGCTCCTGAATCCAACATAGCACAGTAATTGACTGCACCCAACTGTACCCAAGTCCAAGCAACTGGTCCTCCCTGGTGTCCACAAGTGACCCTTTCACCCCTGGCTTCCAGATCTGGATTCTGCAGTAGCAAATTCCCTTCACACTGTTCTATATCACTTCTTTCTGCTACCTCATGGCTAGTTTCCTGCTCCATAGTGTCCACCTGTTTCACCATCAACTCTGCCAGCTCAGCAAACTACTTCTGTTCTATCAGTAGATTGTAGTGTACTCCAGATATATGCTGCAAATGGACCCTTCTTTCTGGGGTATCAGGAATAGTTACATCCATAACGTACACAACTGGCTTTGTACCACAGTGAACCCAAACCCTCAAGGAATAACAATGGCTTGCAGCTAACAGTACTTCTGGAGTTACCAATACTCCAGGTTGTCTCAATTTGAAAGGCAATACCTCTTGGGAGAGGTGATCAATTCATCTATCAGCTCTCTCCGTAATTCCAATGGGTGTTGTGGAGGATTCTAAGGTGGCCCATGCTCGTAATAATGATCCTGCAACACTTGTACTAGGCTAATAAACAATGAATCACCACCTCCATCAACTTTCATGAGTACTCAGTCCAGGTGGTAAGCGATTAGTGAGGTGTATCTTCTCCAGTTGGTCACTCCCAGCAGGTGTTATTCGTGACAATGCATCTGCAGCTCCATTCTCAGTCCCAGGGTGATATCGAATTTCAAACTCAAAGTCAGCGAGATCTCCATAAGTTCGGGCCAATCTACTATCAACAATCTTCATGTTGCTCAGGTATTCCAATGGTTGATGGTCCGTATACAGTACAAAAGGCACACCATATAGAAATGGGCAAAATGTCTTTACACCCCATCTTAGGGTTGCCAACTCCCGTTCTATAACTGAGTACATTCTCTGGACATTGGAAAAGGTCATCAATGCATAGGCAATCACCTTAAAATCACCATTCTGTCATTGTCCTAAACAAGCACCAGCACCAACCCCAACCCCGGAAGCATCCACATACAGTTCCAATTTTTCAGCTTCAGGTATGTAATCTTGATATGACAAATGCAAAAAACTTTTTTTCTACGTGAAGGTCAAAATATGAAAATAAAAACCCACTCTAATAGACAAGAGTTTATTTCCACAACAGTTTTGACGCCCACTGGCATCCTCCTCGGGTGGATACAGAAAAATGAATGAACCAAAACAAGAGGGAAAAACAGTCCAGGGACCGACTGTTAAGAAATTCGCACCTAGGTTCTTAACAGTCGGTCCCTGGACTGTTTTTCCCTCTTGTTTTGGTTCATTCGTTTTTCTGTATCCACCCGAGGAGGATGCCAATGGGTGTTGAAACTGTTGTGAAAATAAACTCTGTCTATTAGAGTGGGTTTTTATTTTCATAACTTGATATGAGAGTTGTACTTCCTTAACCAAGGCCTCTTTCACTGCCATAAAAGCCTTGTCTATCTCTGGTGTCCATTTCAATCTTTCTCTTGATCTACCTTCAGTTAAACGAGACAAAGGACTTATCACTGAACAATCTGGTACAAACTTTCTCTGGAAATTCACTAAACCCAAAAATTCCCCCATTTGTCAAACAGTTTCTGGTTTTGGAAACTTGGGTACCTTCTGCATATATTCTAGGGATTTCCACAAACCTTCTCTCCCAACCAGGTGTCCCAAAAATGCAACCTCAGGTTGGAACCACTGACATTTCACAGGTTTGACCTTGATGCCAGACTTCTCCAGAGTATACAAGACTTTATCTACCAGTTGAAGATGTTCTTTGAATGACTCGCCCATTATTAGGATATCATCAATGTAGATGATAACTCTACTTCTTGGAAAACCATGTAATACTTCTTGTACTATCCATTGGAAACTAACAGGAACATTCTTTAATCCAAAACTCGGTTGCTTAACCCTTTTGCTGCCCCTTTCGACTATAGTTGAATGCAATTTTTTAGTCCTTAACTGCCAAATTTGACTTTTTTCAACATTTACTGCCACATTCGACTTAAGCCTCGATGCCTTTAGGAGAGTTGCCAATTGCGTAATACAATGTTATTTGCTCGAGGTACAGCCTTGAAAACGTTGTGCATCAGTCCTTCTAAATTACTGGATATGAGATGTGGTGTTGATGAGTCACCTGCCATATTAATTTGTTTATGAATTTTGGGAGAACTATTGCTGTAAATTATTTATTTTGCAATAACATAGGTAAGTTCAGTCTTTATTTCTGCATAAAAAATCAATTCTAAGCCAATATTTTATATACTGATATTATGATATAAATGCCTTACATGGGCTGAATCTCATTTTCTATGCTGTATTTAGGTTAGGCAAAATCAACTATTTTGTTTTAGGTATATATTCAATACCTATTTTAGAATGCAAATCTGCAAATAGTCTCTTCATCATCAGTTTATAATTGATGTATTTGATTATATTATGTAAATAACTACACAATAAAAAATTTACATTTATGATTTCCCCCTCACCACAGCCTTTGGTCATCATGAGCTCCAAGAGAAAATGACCAAATCTTCGTAATCTGGAAGAATTGATGGAAGAGCTTCTTTTTGCATCAGACTCAGAGGCTGACAAAAATTTGGATGCTGTTGCTTCGTTCGATGAGGAAGATGATCTTGATGAGAGCTTCTCGGATAATATTGATTCAATTGATGAGCCAATAACCAGTACAGCTGCACCAATAAATGCAAACTTTCTGTGGTCAAAGGTTGAAAATGTGCTTGAAGCAAACCCAGACAAATTGACAGGGGTAATGGACTTTGTTGAAAGGGACATGATGACAGGTGAGAATCAGAGTGCTTTTCAGTGGTTTCAGAAATTTTTTCCAGATGAAATCTATGAGCATGTAGATAGGGAAACAAACAAATATGCAAAGGCCAAAATTGAAGAAATAGGTGATTTATCCCCTAGATCGAGATACCACAAGTGGCATGATTTAACTCCTGCAGATATCAAAGCATTTATTGCAGTAGAGATTGCCATGGGCATAGTGAGAAAGCCAATACCTGTGTCATATTTTTCTGATACTCATTTTTTGACTCAAACCCCTGGTTTTTCTTCAGTTTTTAGTAGAAATGATTATGAACTAATACGTTCATTCATTCACTTTGCTGATAATGCAAATAAAGATGATGATAATCGACTGTATAAGGTTAGACCAATCATAAATATTGTAAAAGATTTATACACTGCTGTATACAATTGCAGTGTGTGGATGAATCCATGCTAAAATTCAAAGGAAGACTATTTTTCAAGCAATATTTGCCAAGCAAGCCTTCAGCTAAGTGGGGAGTGAAAATATGGTCTCTCTGTGATTCCCACACTGGGTATTTGTTGAGGTTCAATGTTTATACAGGTAAAGTTGCTGAAAACACATTTGAAAGAGGGTTGGGTAGCCAAGTTGTTCAAATTCTACTGAAAGGTTTTGAGAACAAAGGTCATATTGTGTTCATAGACAATTATTATTCTAGTGTTTACCTGTATGAAACTCTCAGGCTACAAAATATAGGGGCTTGTGGCACTGTTAAGGCCAATCATAAAGGGTTGCCACCTGACATGAAAAAAATAAAGCAAAAACAGGGTGACACCTGCAATGTGGATAAATCAAGATAAAACCATGGTGGCCTGTACATGACAAGATACAGGAAAAGTCGATATGATAGGAACAGTAGGAGACTGTGGAACAATCAAAGTATCAGTAAAGTCTAAAAAGGGTGATTGGTTAGTTGACAAGCCAAATATCCAAGTGGCATACAATAAGTATATGGGAGGTGTGGACACATTCTACCAATTGAGTGCCACTTATCCTTTCAACAGAAAATTGAAAAAATGGTATCAAACAATTTGGCATTTCATCATTGAGGTAGCATTAATAAATTCAAGAATATGCTACAAC
Source organism: Bathynomus jamesi (assembly GCA_023014485.1). Classification (NCBI taxonomy): domain Eukaryota; kingdom Metazoa; phylum Arthropoda; class Malacostraca; order Isopoda; family Cirolanidae; genus Bathynomus; species Bathynomus jamesi. The sequence continues at coordinate 44,254 of JAJOZX010012578.1, forward strand.
ATTCAGAACCCAACTAAAAAATTGAGCCAGAAAAAGTTGAGAGAGAAAATTATTGATGGCCTATTAGAAGGGCATGCAAGAAAGCCACAAGAGAAAAGAGGACACAGACTTCCTCAGCCTACCCTATGAAATAAATTGAGAGAATGGCATTTCCCCTCCAAATGTGATGTAAACCACAAACCCAATTGCATTGTTTGCTCAGTTATGCCAGCTCAATGCAAATTAAAAGGTAAGGGCCAATGCAAGAGGAAGCAAACTAGCTACTGTTGTAAGTCATGCAATGGCAATCCCCCTTTATGCATCATACCATGTTTTGAAATATACCATATACAAAAGGACTTCAAGAAAGTTTGCAAATGCTAAATATATAGTTGTTTTGAAACGGATCAAATGTAATACATTTTCTGAAGGATGTTTTTTTTGCATATTTTGTTTCTTTTGTCTTACATTGAAATAAATTTTGCATTCAGCGTTTTGTATAATTTTTACCCCATTATATCAGACCAGTCTATTTTTACATGAAAAGTGTTATCCATGCATTCAATAAAATAATTATCAATTTTTATTATTGAACTAGTACAAACAAGTATAACAGAAAATTTAAAGATTTCTAGGATTTATTACCTGAAATACTCATATGTCATAATATACCCAGTCCTTTTTGCTGCCACATTTGACTATAGTCAAATGCATTTTTTAGGCATTTTTAGTGAAAAGAAATGAATCTACAGATAGAATATGATAGTATAGCCTTAAATCCATTAGAAAATTCAAAGAAAAGAGTATTAAAGAAAACTGCATTATCTGGGATTAAATGTTTCCAGCCAAATCGCAGCAAAAGGGTTAAACTGCCAATGCCCTCTGGTGGTTTGAAAAAGCAGTGCTCTCTCGGCTCTCTTGGGCAATTGGCATTTGACAATAACCTTGTACCATGTCTAGGGAAGTGAAGTAACAGGTTCCATGAAGACTAAAAACTGCATCCGTTAAGTTGGGCATTGGAAATCAGTCTGGTATGGTCACTTCATTCAATTTTTGATAGTCAACGCACATTCTAATTGAACCATCCTTCTTCCAGATAGGGACAACAGGCGAACTCCATGGGGAAATGCTAGGTTCTATGATATCAAGCAACAGTAATTCCTGGCCCTAGGCTTCCAATGGTTCTGGGAATCTACGGGGTTGTTGTTGGATAGAGGTATCATTATACAACTCTATCCAGTGTGGTACACAATTCACAAAACCTACATCGTCATCCCCCTGACTCAACACTTTCTTCCAGCGAGCCAACATTTGTAAAACCTTCTCCCTCTCTTCTAACTTCAACTCTGGTGGCATGGTTATTTCAGTCCATAGGCGTTCTTCTGTCTAGCCTGGTTGTTCAGCTTGGGCTCCAGTCATGAACACCTCAATTCTCTCACTTTCAGCCACTGGAAAGTCCAGTTCTTCTTCATAGACAATTGATCTTATAGTCCCTATCCGTTCACCCACCTTGATTCTCTGTGCTTCTGGGGTCAGCTTCATTACCAACACTTCTGTCATCCCAGCCAATCCATACACTTTCCCCTGGAGTTGGGGGGTCTCCATCATCAAAACAGTACTCCAGTCTTCCTTCACCTTCAATTACATTCAAGCAAGCAAACTGTACAGGAACTCAGTGATATTTGCAGGTACTTAATTTCACATCTGTTGATGCATAACAGGGAACATTCCAGATCACCCTTCTACATGGTACATTCTCACTCTTCAAGTAAATTTCCTCCATATGCCCATCTTTATAAGCTTGCGTTATCCTCTTCCTTTTCACATTAACTCAGAGACTGTTTTCAACAAGAAAATTCATTCCCAATACAACTGGGAACTTCACCCTTTTGACCACTGCAAATAGAACAGGCACCATCTCCATTCCATGAATTGATAACCCCAGCATAATCACCCCCAGTGGTTTAACATGGTTGTTTACTCCAATCCCTTGAATCCTCAGGTTACAGCTCTGCATCTCTGGAGTTAACTCCAGTTCCTCTACCACTGAGTGATCCAGGATTCCAAATGTAGCTCCAGAATCAAGTACTGCCAAATAGTTCTCTGAATATTCAATCCATATATCCACCTTCAGTAAAGATTGAGGTGCTAACTATCCAGACATCTCATCCAACCCATCAGTGTCAAAGACATTACTATTAAACCAAATACGTTTCGGGAGCATCAGCTTCAGGTTCATTGTTCTGGTCAGGAGGTTGCTCCCTATCAGGCTCTTCAGGAATATTTACACTCCCATCCAGACCAAATGGACCCAGACACCCTAGGTTATTACTAGCAGGTTCGCAACTAACTGGGGACTTATCAGGGCAATCAGTACCTGGATTCACAATCAGTGATTCATTCCTACCACCAGAAACTGGGACTAGCTCTGTTGCCTCATATCCCTGGGGGACAAAAGGAACTGCACTCACATTCATTCTCACATGCAAAACTGGGTTAACACACACTGGATCTCCCCCCATCTGTACTTCCCCTATAAATTCTTGTTCTGGTATTGGGCCACTAGTTAGGGGTAATATTTGTCCTGCTAGGAGCTCTGGGGGTTCCCCTAGCTCACTGGTTTAAAGGCCTCAGTCCTTGATTTGGCTCATTCAATCGTGGGCTGGTCTGGTTAGGCCCAGGAAATCATTCCCTTGAGATGGTAGGACTCAGTGCTCTTGAACTGGACCTTCTCTGCTGGCATGATTGCTGGTTATGACCATATCCATTAGGTGGGTAAGGGCATTGTGACACCCAATGATCCCGCTCACCACACTGCAAACACACTCCTAAACACTGATGACAATCCCATTCCAGGTGACCTCTCCTTCCGCAGTAATTACAGCTCACCCAGGGATGACCAGATGGTGGTGGTGGAGGGATGGTTAGATGGCTGGCTGGCCCTGAACCCTGCTGCAGGGCTAACAACTGAGGGTGAGACTGGTGATTTTGTTGGTTCAGGTTCCGTCGGTGCTGATCTTGATCACTAGATGACCTTGTATTCTGGACACCTGGTGGTGGTTGGGGTACCAAAGGAGACATTCCTATGTTCCAGGCCTCCTGCAGGCTGAGTAGAGGTCTAGATAAGGTTAAAGATTTCACTGGAGGTTCCATCTCACTAGCTGCCAATTCTCTCACTGCTGGCCAGTTCAACTGGGTCCCAGCTCCATGTGCCAGTCGTGCCATGGCAACTCTAACCACCTCGGAAAATGCATCAGGAATGGTGTTAATAAACTTTTAAATCAGTTCTTGGCAATTATCCACTACTACTACTGGCATTGCAGCAGTCATCCACACAAAAAAAACAAAATTCTTTTTTTTCATCTGACCTTAACCACTACTACCGAGGTTAAGCAAACTGTAAACAATGAAATTAGTCCTACCTCATATTTCAAGAGCGAGTGGTTTATCTTTTTTTATAGGTAAAAAACTTGTTCCCATTCTAAGCCATATTTAAGTAAACAGCCCAACACCTGGTCTGTACCTCATCTCCAAGCTAAATATTAATAAAATAAGTTATTATTTGCTAAGCATTTAGATGATAGGTAGAAGGTTTAATCCTTAAATGATTTCTTATGATTTAGAGAAATTGTAACTTTGTTGGGAGGTAGGAGTAGGTGAATATATTTGACCTTAATTGTGACAGTATATAAAAATTGAGCTAGAGAAGCTAAGAGGCATCACTACCCTTCATTTATAGTGTAAATTAATTCCTTTTTTTCCTTCGAGGAGGGGGATAGATCTGAATCACACAGCAGATATAGACACCTATGAAGCCAGCCCTGAACTCATTTGTTCACATTGTGCTGACAAAGTATAGGTTACCTGCAAATCCTTTATAGTAGAAAAAAGTATTTAAAAATGAATAGGTTGAACATTAATTATCCATTTTAAATTTTTTTTAATCTGAACCAACTTTGAAGTAAAATGTAGTGGTAAGAAAAGAATGGTGTTGGAACACAACCAGGAAATGTTTTTAACATAGGTGCAATTGGTGCAGTGCACCAACAAGCCCCTTGTCTTTACTCATTGTAATGCAAGTCATTAAATAAACATAATACAAAACTCAAACAAATACTGATTAGCATTTGTAGTTTTATTCCAGATGTACATCTTTCAGTTTATCAATACTTTTATATCATTTTTTGTAACATTTTTTTTTTTTATCTTTGAGAACTTTGATATAAATTTTATATATACATGATATGAGTCAGATCTCTGGAATAATATAATGAGTATGTAATACATGCTTCATATAATTTTCAATAATTTATACTTTTTCATTAAAAATGCACCAAATTGAAGTTATATTAACTAATTAACACAAATAAGTTATACTCAATAAAGTGGGCCCCTCAGAACTTTCCACCAAGAATTCTGAAAGCTTAAAAATGTCCCTAAACATCATAGTGAAGTAACTTTAAAAAGAAAAAAAAAATTATTGGTTCACATTCTTTACTGCAGGGAATATATAAAACATAGGTGAGAAATTGTCCTGTCCTCTACAGTTAAACTAAGTTACAACTAAACTAATTCTATATAATTCATTTCCAGTTTTCTAAACTAGAGGAGAACTCAAAAGTAAATTTGGAACTTGTAAAAACCAATTCTTATGCTGTTCATAAGCAAATGGAAAATGCTTCAACACCAACATCAAATAATGTTATTAATTTACATAATTTGGAGAATAATATGAATCACAAAGACCAGCTCATACGAAATATATTCAAATGTTCTATTTGCCCATATCAAACAGTGCTTAAACCATATCTTAAAAAGCATTTGAAAGTTCATACTGGAGAAAAACCTTTTAAATGTCATCTTTGTTCTTATGCTGCATCAGAGAAAAGTAATCTTCAAACGCATTTAATAGTTCATACTTTTAAATGTGATATTTGTTCTTACACTGTAGCACAGAAAAGTAGTCTTGAAAGGCATTTAAGAGTTCACACTGGAGAAAAACCTTTTAAATGTGATATTTGTTCTTACACTACAGCATTCAGAAGTACTTTTCAAAGGCATTTAAGAGTTCATACTGGAGAAAAACCTTTTAAATGTGATATTTGTTCTTACACTGCAGCAGTTAAAGGTAATCTTCAAATTCATTTAAGAGTTCATACTGGAGAAAAACCTTTTAAATGTGATATTTGTTCTTACACTACAGCACGGAAAAGTACTCTTCAACAGCATTTTAGAGTTCATACTGGAGAAAAACCTTTTAAATGTGATATTTGTTCTTACACTACAGCACGGAAAAGTACTCTTCAACGGCATTTTAGAGTTCATACTGGAGAAAAACCTTTTAAATGTGATATTTGTTCTTACACTACATCACAGAAAAGTAATGTTCAAAAGCATTTAAGAGTTCATACTGGGGATAAGTCCTACAATAGCTCTGGTCCATGAACACCACAACACAAGGGTAATGCAACATACTTCCATAACCAAACTGGCCCAGCACTTTGGAGGCAATAATATGACAGAAGAAGTAGAAACTGAAAGAGTACCAGCCACCTTAATAGCTAGGAAAAGTCGCAAAAGATTTGTGCTGGAACAACATGCCAAACACGCAGAAGAATGGGAACAACATCAAAGAGCTGAAAAATATTATCAGGAATTACAGAAGGACTACATCAATAAAGAAGGATCATTGGAATGGTTAAGGAGGGGAGTTCTGCAATATGACGGAGAGTGAATAATAATGGGTGCCGAAGATCTTGCACTCGTAACTAATGCATTTTAAAAAATGGCTGGAATAAGTAATAATGATAGGTGTAGATTCTGCCATGTTGAGGTAGAAAGTGTTGGCCATCTAATATCAGGCTGCAGTTAAAATGTATATATGTGCGGCATGTGGAAGGTGCCCCCTCAGGCCATTGGTTTCTGCTTGTATGTAGGAGAATTACGACTTCTGATTAATCAAGGCCTATGGTGTAGTGGTTAGCATATCTGACCGGCAATCGGAAGATCCCAGGTTCGATTCCCGGGTGGTTACCTCATTTTTCATTTGTTTGTTCTCCCTCCTCATCTTGTGTGGAACGTTCTTTTATACAAGCATCGTGTGTTGTTTGCAGTTAAAATGTGTGTGTGTTGTGTATATATATATATATATATATATATAAGCGCACCGGACAAAAAATTAGTCACCCCTCTCAGAATGTACCTAATAATGTGTGACGGCGCCTCTGGCCTTGATAACCGCACGAATCCGGCGAGTTTAGTATGCGGAGGTATGCCTGCTGGTTCAAATTCATCATCACTGGAACGAGAGGGCCCATTTCGTGGTACGAAAAACATCCCCAGAACATCACGGAACCACCTCCAGCCTGAACAACACCTTCGACGCATTCAGGATTAAAGGCTTCATTGGACCTGCGATGTACTCGTTGCCTCCCATCATTGGAGAACAAACAAAAACGGGACTCATCGGACCAAATTACACGTTTCCAATCTGCCGCAGTCCAGTTTTTGTGCCTCTGAGCCCATTTATAACGTGCCAATTTGTGACTTGCTGTTAACAGCGGCCTCTTCCGTGGTACCCTGCTCCAGATGTCCATCGCATGCAGTTCTCGTCGCAATGTCCGTTCGGAAATTGGTCGCTGGAGAACCTCTTTGGTTTCTTGGAGCAATTGTTCTCTGGTTTGAAAACGATTTGCAGTTACTACTGTAGACGAGAAACATGGCGGCAGTCCCTATTGTCGAGAATTGTTTTCCGGCCACAGTTACGCCGTCGATTTTCAGTTGATTGCGAACTACACCACTCTTTGTAAACTCGCTGGACAGTACCCATTGACACACCAACAAATTGGGCTACTTCAGACATTTTGTGTCCGTGGGCTCTGCCAAACACGATGGCTCCTTTTTGCCACTGAGTAACGTCTGCCCCACGACCCATTTTGCAGACTATATCCAACACACACTTTGTTCTTCACCACCTCACGAAACAGATCTGATCCTGTGTGCTACGTCACCGCTACTTGTCACTTACCAATGCTACATCAGCGCCCTCTGTGTGACCTTGAACTTCCTACTATCGGTGCTATTAGGGGTGACTAATTTTTTGTCCGGTGTGCTTATATATATAATATATTACACACACACACACATACATATACACGAGGGTAATTCAATAAGTATCCGCACTTTTTATTTTCACATCTGATAGATTATAAACACATCACTTCTCAACATAGTCTCCCTGTTTTTCAATACACTTAGTCAGGGGTGTGGAGCCAGAAAAAAAACTTTTGGCTCCTGCTCCAGAGCCATCTTTTTTAAATGTTTGGCTCTGGCTCCAGCTCTGTCAAGTTATCAAAATCCAAATGTAGTTAGAGTGGTCATTGATCATACTCAACAACAGACAGATGAATACACTGTTGAATGATATTTGCAATTAAGGCTAAAAATACTCTTTAAATTTGACCTTTTTAATACATAAATCCAAAACGAAATTATATTAATCGAAATTTGATGAACAAAAAAACTAAATTCTGTAAACTGAAGGGAGGCTTATCAAATGACATTAGCTACATTAAAACATACAAATTAAGACTAATTTTTTTCTTGGATTTATGTATTAAAAAGGGCAAATTGGAAAAAATTAATATTAATACAAATTTGATGATTAACAAAAAAATATTAAATTTTGAAAACTGAAAAGAAACTTATCAAATGATATTAGCTGCATTAAAAGTTAAAACTTGAAACAAACAAATTCATACTTTAATTCTTTCATAAACTGATTTTTAAAATTCAAAATTATGTATAACCGTTTGTTCTTAAGAACAAGATTGCTTCAATCAAGTCCTCTTTCATTACTGCTCTCAAATCAGATTTTATGATTTTAAGTGCTGAAAATAAACGTTCCACACTAACTTGAGTAGAGGGTAATGCTTAAAAAAATTTATTTATGTATAAATGATAAATGCTTATTGCTTAGTCTTAGTTTAGTCTTAGTTTAGTTAATGATATATGATTTTGGAGCTATAATTAATAATTATATTACAAATATTGACGTTTCTGAAAAAAAAAAATATGCATTTTTAATAAAAACTATATATTAAGTTAGGTAAAGTACTAAAGTTGGGTTAGGTAAGATAAAGTTGCATTAGGTTTATTATGAATGGGCAAGGTAACTGGAGCCATGGAGCTGGCATTTTTTAATGGCTCCGACTCCGGCTCCACCCAAAAACCACCACTCCACCGGCTCTGGCTCCGACTCCACACCCCTGCACTTAGTCCAGCGATCTATAAGCTTCCTATTGCCATCACAAAAGAATGCTTTTGGCTGTGTGCATAGCCAGTCATGCACTACCTCCTTCAGGTCATCATTTCCTTGGAATTGCTGACCTCTCAAGCGTTGTTTAGTGGTCCAAACAGGTAAAAATCCGAAGGTGCTAGGTCTAGACTAGGCTGGATGGTCAAAAACTTCAAATTTAAGTTCTTGAAGGCATTTTCTAGTCTGTGCAGTGGTATGAGGGCGCGCATTGTCGTGTAACAGAATAACACCTTCCGACAATCTCCCTCTCCGTTTTGTGCGAATTGCTTGCTTTAACTCATTCTGAAGCATGTCAGAATACGATGCATTTGTTACTGTAGTTCCACGCTCTAGATAATGTTCAAGGATAGGGCCTCGTGTATCCCAAAACAGTGTTAGCATAACTTTACATGCTGATGGCTGCACTTTGAACTTCCTTGCAAAGGGGAAGGTGTTATTCTGTTACATGACAATGAGCACCCTCATACTGCTGCACAGACTAGAAAATGCCTTCAAGAACTTAAATTTGAAGTTTTTGACCATCCAGCCTACAGTCCAGACCTGGCACCTTTGGATTTTTACCTGTTTGAACCACTAAAAGACGCTTTGAGAGGTCAGCAATTCCAAGGCAATGATGACATGAATGAGGCAGTGCATGACTGGCTTTGCACACAGCCAAAAACATTCTTTTGTGATAGTCCAGCAATCGACAAGCTTCGTAATACTAAGTGTATTGAGAAACAGGGAGACTATGTTGAGAAGTGATGTGTTTATAATCTATCAGATATGAAAATAAAATTGTGAAAATAAAAAGTGCAGATACTTATTGAATTACCCTCATATATATATATATATATATATATATATATATATATATATATATATATATATATATGAAGACCTAGACAACAAAACTATCCTTGAAGCCTGTAAGAAAGAGGCAGAAACCTAAATATGGCATGGGTAGACTATCAAAAGGCATTTGATAGTGTCCCACACTGCTGGATTCTGGAATGCCTCAAGCTGTACAAAAACCATCCTACCATTATTAGAACTTTAACAGATCAGATTACAAAATGGAGAACAAACATTAATCTCACCCATGAAAATGGAAAAATACCCATTGCCCATATCAAGATTGAGGGGAGTATTCCAGCAAGACAATTTGTCATCCTTGCTATTCTGTCTCACCCTTGATGCCTGAAGCAAACTACTCAGCAATAGCAACAGGGGCTACAACCTGTCAAACTTGGCAAAGAAATCCAGACAGTCTTCTGAACCATCTACTGTTTATGGATGATTTGAAGCTGCAGGCAGACTCTGACCGAAACCTAGAATACCTATTACGGATTGTACATGCTTTCTCCAGTGACAAAAATGAAGTTTGGATTGGATAAGTGTGCTAAATGTACATTTAGGGGAGGTAAGGAAATACAAACCCATAACATCAATTTAGGAAGAGATACCGAGATTAAGGCCTTGGAAGAGGATGGTTCTTATAATTACCTTGGAATAGAAGAGTGGTAATATAGAACATCAGCAAATGTGAGAGAAAATCAGTGGAGAGTATGTGCGAAGACTGATGCAAGTTGGGGCTTGCAAATATTTTTCAAAGAACAAAATAACAGCTATAAATCAACTCGGCAGTGAAACCAGATATAGTTGTATGGGACAAGAGGGAAAGGGTTACCTTACTGATTGAGGTCAGTGTCCCAAATGACTACAGCCTGAACAGAGTGGAAAGGGAAACAATTACCAAATATCTGGTGCTTCTATATGATATGAAGAGAAACTGGGCATTGAAAAAATCCACCATAGTAAGTACAGGCCAGTACCTGATTAGTGCCAACAACACCCAAATAAATCTGGTACATGAACATCATAACAAATATCAGCCAAGAAACCTCATTCATGGAACTCAGAAAATACTTTGCAATGATGAACAGTCATGAAATAATAAAGTACAGCAATGACCAGCAACTTTAATAACATGAAAGAGTAGGAAAAGATATATGAGAGATCAACAAAGAGAGAAACTGGAGAGGTGGAGGGAAAATGCCAGACTGGGCATGTATGCAGCAGAACTAGAGAGAGACCTCAAACCTAAGGTACCTCTGCATAGCCACTCTAGTGATTTCCCCTTTATTGACAAGAAGTGAATTGTGATGGGTTCCCAAGATCTACCACTATATATAAATGGATTTAAAAAGATGACTGTCAGGGTGTACACTATACAACACTTGTGAGGGATGGTTATTATTATTACACAAATAAATGTAAGATCTCTAGTCTCATCTATTGGCATTTATGCAAATATACCAAAAGGTTCTGGGAACATAACCCACAACCAGTCATAGGAATTGAATAATTTACTATTTTCTGTGACACCATGTTACGGGTAAAGTAAATGCTGCAATTTCTTTGTATTTCTTGCCCCTTTAAAGTACAATAATTTCACCTTCCACAGCAGTCCTGGGATCGATGTGAATGACAAGATAACCTTTCCCTTTTGCAATCTGAGTGGTGGACCTAGTGGTATAGTTTTCTATTTTATCTTTCTTTAGAATACTGAATATGTATCAATATATTCTAAAATTTCTATTAAATAATTCTATAATATACATTGTATTTTAATTTAACCTACCTAATTAAATACGAAAATCTACTGTACATAAGTATCCTTTAAATTAAATCTTTATTTCGTCAGTTCTTAACTTTTTCTTTCTGAAATCTGAATTCAAATATATATATATATATATATATATATATATATATATATATATATATAAATATATATATATAATACATACACAAACTCAAACTCAGAATGGTCCCCTGAGAAACTTCTATGTTAAACACAGACCGTGCGTGGAACAAGGAACTCTTCTGGGAAAATTAAATCCACTATAGTCCGAATAAGTAATGGTAAATGACAAATACCATAGTTTTTCTTTTTCATGATGCAAGCCCGACGTGGGCAACGGGTCTCTCGCAAAGAGGTCCCATAAATATAGCTTCCCTCACCAGCTATCTGCAAAGCAGACAGGATCCAGCTTTGGGACATGGATCTAGGGTTTAAAGCAGCCTAGTCCTGCTACATTTAGAACCTCAATATAAGCAAAAGACTCGTTGCATTCACGTCGGATTGAATACATCACAGAAAAAGGGGTAACTATTGTATTTTTAGCCAAAAAAACAAAACTTAAACCTCAACCGGGACATTGAGCGTCCACTTTTCAAGGCACATAACACGTCCGTTTAATATACACAAACTCAGAATGGTCCCCTGAGAAAATATTAAATGGACGTGTTATGTGCCTTGAAAAGTGGACGCTCAATGTCCCGGTTGAGGTTTAAGTTTTGTTTTTTTGGCTAAAAATACAATAGTTACCCCTTTTCTGTGATGTATTCAATCCGACGTGAATGCAACGAGTCATTTGCTTATATTGAGGTTCTAAATGTAGCAGGACTAGGCTGCTTTAAACCCTAGATCCATGTCCCAAAGCTGGATCCTGTCTGTTTTGAAGATAGCTGGTGAGGGAAGCTATATTTATGGGACCTCTTTGCGAGAGACCCGTTGCCCACGTCGGGCTTGCATCATGAAAAAGAAAAACTATGGTATTTGTCATTTACCATTACTTATTCGGACTATAGTGGATTTGATTTTCCCAGAAGAGTTCCTTGTTCCATGCACGGTCTGTGTTTAACATATATATATATATATATATATATATTTTTTTTTTTTTTTTTGGAAGTGTAGGCGAAGGGCGAACATCCATAAAAATGTCACACCCCATGAAAGGAGAAGACAGTCAAATTGAAGAACAAAAATAATGCTACTTTTTTTTTAAATTTAATTTTGCAACTATTGTGTGGTATGTAAAATGCATGTATGTTTAGTGAAGAATAGAGGGAGAAGTGTGTTTGAGAGCATAGTAAAAGATTAGCTAAGAAGGACAGTGAGAAGAGAAATGGGAGTTCCAGCACTCCCTGTCTCGTGGCTAACGTTCCCCCAGGAGTACTTCCCTGGTTGGTTGGTGTTATGGAGTTCAGACTCGTCAAGGTGCCAAGGTACAGCCCTGGCTTAACTATGAGGGTAGCAAGCTACCGCCTTTAGTTCATGCAGATTACTGCACACCACCACCTCGTGCCTTTCCGAGAAGGACCTCATTCTTGCAGGGGGTCACTGTGAGTGCAAAGGGTAACACCAGTTCAACATGGAAGAAAATGAAATTATCAACTTAACCTATTTATTATCACCTCTAATAAAGTATATACGATTATTATTACAGATTATTAATAATAAGTGATAATAGTAAATTATAAATATGACTGACGTAAGTTAACAAGGTATATCTTACTTTACTTGTTACCGCAGCATTGTGGAACACATTTTGGAGCATGACAGGGGTTATTTTTCTAACTGCTGTTACAATACGAGCACGTAAATCTTGCAGATCTGTAACCCTCGTTTGATAGACGTTTGATTTGATAAAGCCCCATGCAAAGAAATCCAAGGGCGTTAGGTCAGGAGATCGAACCACCCAGGGCCCGTTGCCTCCACGTACGATTCCACCGATTTGGAAATCGTTGATTTAGGTACTCCCAAACAATGTTTGCGTAATGACAAGGTGCCTCATCTTGTTGAAAGACGACGGTGTTTAAAATGTCATCCGAGTGAAGCTGGGACATTTACGTGCTCGTATCGTAACAGCAGTTACAAAAATAACCCCCGTCTTGCTCCAAAATGTGTTCCGCAATGCTGCTGACAGATTCGAGCTCTGCAGAGATACTGATGGTGCTCATGTAGAATCATATGCTCTAGTATTCATTAAATGTATGCCTTCTATTATATTGTCATTGAATTTTACCCTTTTTGCTACGTTTTCAATTAAATAGGGACTTCATAAACACCCTGTTACAAATCAGAATGGTCCCTTAAGATAATTTCATATTAAAGTAATTCATAGACCGTGTGTTGAACAAGGAACCCTTTTAGGATATTAAATCCACTATGGTTTAGAATAAATAGCAAATACTAGAAGTTTTTTTAATGATGATTGGAACAGGATCTTGTGTTTAAAGCTGAACTAAACACCTACATTCAGAACCTGAATATACAAAAGAAACACGGCATTTACTTGGATATCGTTCACATCAAAGGAAAAGGGTAACTATTGTATTTTTATCCAAAATCCAAAACTTAAAAAGGATGCTTAGTTAACAATTGAGGTTTGAGACACTTAACACGTCTGTTTAATGTGATACCACTCATTTACTGTTACTTATTCGAACCATAGTAATTTAACATCTGAAAAGGGTTCCTTGTTCCATGCACAGTCTGGGTATTACATACCTTCCAACCTTTCAAATGTTCCGTGTGATGATTCTTTATTTCACGAAGGTCAAGCTTGTCCCTCCTCTCGAGTTGGCCTGGTGAAGTAGAGAGTTGGTTTCTTGTACTCTCCACCCGACCTAGCCATTTATGGCCGACTCATCTGGGATTGTTCTGAGAGAGGCGTCTAATCCTCTTTTGAAGATATCCACCGCAACATCACTCGTGTTCCTTAGTTCCTTGAGCAGCTGGTTAAACAGTTGGTTCTCTCTCAACGAAGCATATGTATAGTATATATATATATATATATATATACTAATTTTTTTTTTTTAATTGGGGTTGTTTAACCTCCTTCGCAACATCTAAGGTCATATGACGGAGGAGACCTACAGCTTTACGTGGGATCCGAACCACGGGTCGCTACATAATCTAGGCGCGGAGGACGGTCTCCCATCCAACTATTACTCAGACCCAATGTCGCTTAACTTCGCTGATCTCGGGGAACCATTGTTACGACATTGGCCACGACGTAGCCTATATATATTATATATATATATATTACCAGATTAGTGCCTCTGTTAGCTTTGTGCTTTACAGATTTACTGATACATGGTGTTTTGGTGTCAGTACTAAAAGATAAAAGGGTAAAATCAACAGTAAAGGTAACTACAGGCCAATAGCCTTTTCCAGTATTATCTCTAAGATGTTTGAATATAGGGCCTATACCCATTAATAGGTCCACTTGAATGTTACCTGTATACCAGTGATAACGAATTTGGTTTCAAAAAGAAGCACAGTACTGATATGTGTGTGTATGCCTTGAAGGAAATGGTCTGTAAATACCAAACTCTAGATGCTAATGTATTTTTGTTTTTCCTGGATGCCTCTAAGGCATTTGATCGTGTTAATCATAAATATTTTTATTTGAACTATGTGTAATTTTTTACGTTGATTACGAAAATGAAAGAATTTTTCTATCACCCGCAGTTTTAGATTGACACGAATTTACATTACTTAGGAGTTGAGTGAGAATAGGAAGTGGGTGGGGTCTGCCCCTTCCTCTTCCTCTGCTTATAAGTTGCTACACGTCACTGTTGACTTTCATTTGTCAGTTACTCATTTGATTTCACTCAGTGAACATCGTGCATTTTATTCGTGATTTTCCTTAATCATTTTTTGTGTCAGTGCATTCGTATTGTTTCATGACAGAATGCCACGCAAGTGTGTCAACCGTCCAAACTGTTTCTATTATGCGTGCAGAGACTTAACACTTAAATTTCAAAGGCGAAATTTCACTCCTCTCGTCAAAAAAGCATACAAACTTGAAACAGAAATTTCCGAGGATCAGCGAGGTCAAAATCAAAGAAGGGATATTTGTGGTCCCGCAAATTAGAGAAATCATGAGACAGCGCGTTTGATGAAGCTCTAAATGCTCTCCAAGCTGCTCCTTCAACTTCACTTAAAGTAGTGAACACAAATTTCCTCGGAAACTTCAAGGCCGAAAATTAAGTCACTTGTTGAAGAACTTCTGAAGGGCTACAAAGACGTGGGGTGCAACATGTTGAAAATTCATTTTCTTGACTCGCATCTCGACTTCTTCCCAACAAACTTAGGTGATGTTAGTGATGAGCATGGGGAACGCTTTCATCAACAAGTATCCACGATGGAGAAGCGATAACAGGGCAAGTGGAGCCCCAGCATGTTGGATGACTACTGCTGGACATTGTCAAGGGATGGCCCAGAGGCGAAATACAAGCGTAAATCATCAGTAGCCACATTTTAGGTGAATTCAATATGCATTTTCTACTTTGATATCTCTTCCCTTAGTTCCCAACACCGTGCAAGTGCGTAATGGAGCCCCATTGAGACAACCTAAGACTTGTCTACCATTATTAACGAACAATAAGTTTTCTGTTTTAGGCTTCGAAGATGTAGATGAACCTGACATACGACTCGTTGGTGATTCCATTGTTCGAGGGCAGTTCGAGGAATTCTGCGGGAGAAACCCTCTGTCGTAAGCGTCGTCACTGCTACGCTGGTGCAAGGGTGGAGGATATAACTAATAGTGTTGACTTTTTTACAGACGGAACCTCTGAGGACACAACGTATGTTATTCATGTCGGTACTAACACCGTTCTAAATTCTAGATCGGAAGAGCTGCTGGCTAGTTATAGGGATTTACTAGAGCGACTAAGGGAAAAACTAATAAGATTGCTTTAACAGGTATACTTCCTCGAATTCTCAAACGTAACGAGTTCTACAGCAAGGCGACCTATATTAACAATAACCTAAAGTCACTTTGCCAACAGGAAGGAGTGCATTTTGCAAATTTTTGGAGCAGTTTCTACGGCAGGAGGGACTTGTTCCTCGGAGATGGACTTCATCTTAATGATGTTGGAGTTGTGCGTTTCGGAAGACTATTTTATAATACTGTCTTTTTTTCAGGCTGCCGTAACTCGAACAGTCTAGGATCTAGGATCTGGCCCAGAGTCCGTATAAATTTCTGGGTGCAGAGATTTTGACGATTGATCTAGACTAATTTTGGGACGGAGAATCCAAATTTTTCTATGCCATCGCACCAAATTGGTGCGAAAGTGTCAAAATGGCAAAAAATTGGCAAAAATATGACAAAAATACAAAAAACATAAAATTTTGAGTTGAAAACTTTTTTAAGGGCAATTTTTTGTTTGAGAATCTGTTTTTTGTCAGTTTTCTCGGTTCAGGCAGCCGTATGTTACAAAATGTAAAAAAATAACAGCAAAAATTAAGTAAATATTGTCAAAAAATCGCAAAAATGAAATGTTTGCCTATTTTGGTGCATAAACTAGCTCTAATCAATCATATCGAACTAAATAGTCAAGAAATTAGATATTAATAGCTCTGCAAGAATTTATTAAAACAAAGTATGCACAAATGTCTAAATTTTGGGTAGAAATCGATAAAAATGGTTGTAAAATACTTGAAAAAAATAGCCAAAATATAAAAAAATAGTACTAATTTTATGTTATTTTTAGGCTTGCTTGTTGTAAAATGCTTGAACTTCTTATAGAATCGATCTATTTGATTTCTTTAGAGTAACTAAGTCATATTTATTGTGTTTCAGGTTTAGTATTGGGAGAAGCTACAAATTGAGGATCCCTGTATTCATTATGTGATTCAACAGATGATAGATCATGGTAAGTAATAATCGAATTGAATATTTAAAACATAAATATAAAGACCAATGTGTTACAAATGAATTTTTGTATGTATAGAATAGAACCAGTTTATTATAATTGCGATAAGTCTTAGTATATTTTATTTTTTCAGGATGTATGTCAACTTGTGCCAGAAAAGAAGTATAGCTCAAACCTTGGTAAATGTATCTTGTGCCAGAAGAACAAAAGCCCAAGTGAAGAGAAATATTTGAGCAGCGGAGAACATGGAATAAAAAATTTGCTTCAGTTGGCTTCTGCGTACCCAAGTGATGACAGAAGCAACCGTTTGAAAGCTCTTACTGAGAGTCAGACTCCTTATATCCACATGGTTTATTCTGTCCAGATTGAGAGTACAAGAATTGTTGAAACTTTGCGGAAATCATCTGTCGAAAACGTTGCTAAGGACCTAAGGAAAGCGTTAAAAACTTAAGTTTTGGTTTACACTCTAGCTATTGTGATCCAAACGATCTTGATCTAGCCTTAAAACGCTTCCAAAATGAACGTCCTCCAATATGGATGGAATTTCTTCAGCATTTGTTTTCCACCCGGAATGTATCAGATAGCAACAATCAGTTGATGCTGAAGTGTGACACTATCTTCCAGATGTTGTTTTACATCCTTCATAATGGTTTGGAGCCCACCCCATTGCATGTCGGATTTGCTCAAACTATACATAACCTGTCACAGTCTAAAGATCTTATTGAAATTGCAAACAAACGGAGCATTTGTGTAGGATATCAAGAAGTTCGCAAAATAAATTTTGCACTAGCAAAACGTACAATATCTTTATGTGGTTCACATAGAGTTCCAGTTCCTCCAGTATTTGATCAAAACCATCCAATTCAAGCAGCAATGGATAATTTTGACACCTTGGAAAATACCTTGTCTGGAATTGGTTCGACACACGATACGGTGCTAGTTTTATTCCAAAATGCTCCATTAAGCTCTGCACCAACACAACAGCATACTAATAAGATCAGTGAAGCTCCAGAGTCAACCCTCCGGCTTGGCAAGTTACAAAGCGTTCTTCCTTGCCAAGAAATTATCTCGATTGGACCAAGACATGAACGAGGTACAATAAGTCAAGATTTCCAAGTCTCTGAATACAAGGCAAACGATCATTTACTAGAGACTGTTAATCTCGACCATTTCCTGTGGTTTGTGATGCGATACAAACATAGAACAACCACAATACAGGGCTCTTCAACTAACTCAAATACTGATAATGATGACTTTGTTCCAAGCTTTGTTGCTGTCAAAAGCCCTTTTGTAGGAGATAGCTTGAAGCCTACAACTATTGCGTTCACTCCCATACTGCCATACAAAGCAACTGAATTTGATACCATTTTTACAACAATGATTAACTTTCAGGACGTGCTTAAGCAGCAGAATAAGCCATACGGTGCACTGTGGTGTGATGAAGAGTTTATGCTATTGCGAAGGAAATTCAGCTCCTGAAAAAGATCTGTTCAGTAATTTGTTTATCGGATTGGGTGGATTCCATTTTGAGAAGATTGTACTTGCTTGTATTGGATCTTATCTTCATATATCGGGAATTGAATCTGTTTTGGTTGAAAGCGAATGTTTCGGTCCAGACACAGTAAAATCCGTTATGAATGGCAATCATTATGTGAGAGCCAAGCAAGGATTATCTTTCGTGCACGAAGCAATAACAAGCATTATGTTCGATGGGTTTTTGAGTGTCGATGAACACCGTAACTTATATCAAGATGCTGCAACTAAAATTTCAATTATGGTTGCAGAACAAGAGCAATGGGACGACTTTAAGTCTTCGATATATACTCTGTCTCAATCCTTTCAACACTATATAAAGCAGAGGTCTGATAGTAATGAAAACTTTCATTACTGGTATCATTTTACCAATAGATTGTATCCAATCATCAGAGATTTAACCTACTCAATGCGGGCAAATGATTGGTCACTATTTCTTTCTTCCATACAGAGATCAATCCCACTTTTCTTCGCCTACAATAGAACCAACTACGCTAGATGGGCACCAATCTTCTTTGAGGATTGTTTAAACCTTGAGGTACATTTTCCTGATCTCCACAAATTCCTTAGTGGTGGTTTTGTAGTGATTAGAACGACACGACAATGTAGTGGAGTTCCAATGGACCAGGCACTTGAGCAACATTATAATAAGCCTGCAAAAGTGTCCGGAGGATTAATTGGCTTTACTCGAAGAAAGGAAGCAGTGGCACTGTGGAATATTATTAAACATGAAAAGGACTTATATTCTTCACAAATGAGAGGTTCCGGCCAGTTTGAAAATCGTGACGAGTATGATATTCATCATGAATACTCCAAGAGCCATGCCTTATCGAGCTCCAGTAATGTCCAAGCTATTCAACAGTACATTTACAAAGTTGGAAACACATTGAGCAAAACATTAGATGGCAAACCATTCAGAAACATTGCTACCGGTGAAGAGGATAAAGAGTCTTATACATATCACATTACTTGCCTGGATAGAGATGTTGCTTACAAGAATTTCAAAACCGAACGGCTTGAGAAAAAAAAAAACTTTGTTTGCAGCAATTAAGAGGCAAAAACCCGCAACAGCGAGGAACACTTCCAGAAAACGAAAGGAATATGACATAAAAAAAGAAACCATTGCAGCACTGAACTACATTGCATTTGCTCAGCTCAGGGAATTTCCATTGAATCAATTACTTTTCCATGAAATTACACCTCTTCCATTTTTTCTTGTAGACAGTGATGGTTTTTTGAAGAAATCTAAGAAATCGGAATTGGGATCGGAACTTGAAAAGAAACTGGGTGAAGACCTCCCATTGTTGTTAGAAGGGAATGATGCAATGATCATAGATTTTATGGCTCAAGTAAGGAAATTCCCGGTGAAAAAAGCAATGTTGAAAACATTTGGTGAATTTGCACAATCACTTTTAAATATGTTTTTGAGTATGGGATCCAAGTCAACCACAATTCATATCTTATTTGAAAATTACAAGGCTTCAAGCATCAAGACTGGAGAACGGATGAGACGATCAATTGCGCATTCGAAAATACAAATTTCCATAACATCACCTGAGCAGAGGCTTCCAATTGACTTCAACAAGTATTGGAGTTCCACAGATAACAAGGCAAACTTCCAAAATTTTTGTCGGCTTTTTCATGGAAAACTACCATGGAGATAAAGTAATTGTACTGGAAGGTGGTACTCTTGAAAAACCAGAAGTTTGTGTCAAATTCCAAAAGGGGAAGGTCTGCGAAATTCCTGAGCTTTGTTCTTCACAAGAAGCAGCAGATGACAAAGTGATGTTACATGTAAACTATGTGGTGGATAAAGCAATGCCTGGTGGTGGAGCTACAGTTTCAGTAGCTACCAGTGATACTGATATCTTTGTGTGCCTCATCTACCATTTAACAAAATGGATTGAGCATGGCCTGAAGGAATTATGGTTTGTTAAAGGCTCTGGAACAAGTCGCAAAATCATTCCTCTGCATGGCTTGCATCAAAAGCTTGAAAACGATTTGATCCAAGTTTTACCTGCCTTGCATACTTTAACTGGCTGTGACAGTGTCAGTAAAGTAAGCACAAAATCTAGTGCACTGAAGCAGTCAAACTACTTTGTAAGTGGTTCCTTGCCAAAGTCCTTAATTTCATCAGAGGAAATAATCGAAGGTGCCGAAAACTTTCTGGTTAATTGCATCAAACCCAAGTCAAAATCCATATCATTTGATCAACTAAGATCTGAGCAATACTACAAAACGGGGGACAAAATCGATTTTACTCAGCTTCCTTGCTCTTCAAAAAGTATTTGACTGCATATTAAACGGGCATATCTTCATTGCAAACTTCGGCTTGACTCTCCATATGGCTCCATATCTGAAAATTTAAATCCACTTGACTATGGTTACGTAAAGTCTGATGAGGGACTTTTGGAACCTCAACTAACCGATTACCCAGATAAACCTCAGGATTTGATTGAACCTTGCAGCTGCAAAACCTGTACAAAGAGGTCAAAATGCCCTTGCACTGCGTCATCCATACCATGCTGCTCATTCTGCAAGTGCAATCCAAGAACATGCCAAAATCTTAACGCCTGAATTTCAGCAGGTAACTGAATAAAAACAGATGAACAAATCTGTACATGGTACTTCTGTTTCATTTTCATGGTGTCGGAAGATGATACCACAAAAGCCACAGTGCTTTTATTTGTAAATAATGTTTCAATAAAAGTTTCAAATAAACAAAAAAAAAAGAACAGGAAAAAAAAATGGGGCCTCATCATTAAATGAGGTCGTTCCCACTAAGTTAGCTATAACTTAGCCCATTGCCGTGGTGCTGCACTGGCAAGATGCACCTGAGTGACGGTAACACTCTTTCTCAATCACATAAGCGGCCTTCACAGTTTTTGTCATTTTTGCCAAACTCTTTGCCACTTTTGCAAGATTTTCAGTCAACTTCATTATCAGAAATAATACATGATCTTATCTCTCAGTCTTTTACAACATGCAAACCTAAGAGTTTTGTAAAATTAGCACCATTTTTAATCATTGTAACCCAAAATTTAGACATTTGTGCATGTTTTTGTGTTAGGAAATTTTAGTAGAGCTATTAATATCTAATTTCTTGACTATTTAGTTAGATAAGATTATTTTGGTGCATAAACTAGCTCTAACCAGCCAAAAATTTAATTTTTGCGATTTTTTGACAATATTTACTTAATTTTTTACTATTTTTGCTGTTAATGTTTGACATTTTTGTCAGTTTTCTTGGTTCAGGCAGCAGTATGTTACAAAAACAGGTTCTCAAACAAAAAATTGCCCTTAAAAAATTTTTCAACTCAAAAATGACAAAAATACGAAAAACTGATAAAATTTTGCCATTTTGACGACTCGCACCAATTTGGTGCGATGGCATGAAAAAGTCAGATTCTACGTCCCAAAATTAGTCGAGATCAGTCGTCAAAACGAAATTTATATGAACTCTAGGCCAGATCCTGTACTATTGAGTGCGCATGAAGGTATTGCAGTTACAAACAATTTTAAGGTTCTATCCTTAAATGCTCGTAGCCTACGAAATAAGATAAGATAGAATTTTTTTCTTTAAATCATAGTCTTTACAAGCAATTGCAATAAATGAATCGTGGCTTAGCACTGAAACACACGACTTTGTAGGGGAGTATCAAATTAGAGGTTACAGACTTTTTGTTAACACCACCTCGCCTACCTATTCTGTTTTTATGTTGTATATCAAAGATAATAGTGTGAACGTTATAGAATTAAAGCACAGAATTCCACAACCGATAGATTCGACTATAGCAGAACTTAAATTGAACGATTTCAAACTTGTTGCCGTTATATATAGGCCCCTAATGAAACAGGCTGATACGGACGAAGCGTTATATCGTAAACTAAAGAAAATAATAGGTAGTGAGTAGACCTTAATTATGGGTGACTAATCGCGCCAATGTGAATCACGATACAATGCAGGGAGATGCGGAAGGTAATCGTTTAGTTAATTTTCTCGAGGATGGTTTTCTTATTCAAAAGGTTGGGAAACCTACGAGGTTGGACAGTATTTTAGATTTAGTAATAACTACGGATGATAGGCTAGTCACTGATCTTCAAGTAATAGAACGTTAAGCAATAGCGATTACAATATGGTAGAGTTTGTCCTCTCAGTAAGTCACTTGAAACTAGCAAACTCGACTAAAATTCCTAACTTCCAGCACGCAGACTTTTGTAAATTTCGAAATGAATTGTCACACGTCAATAAGGAAAATTTACTGGGGATCTCCAACGCAAAAATAATGCGGGAATCGTTTGAAACAATATTTAGGATTGTAAATGAGGAATGTGTACCGTACAAGATTAAGCGTGCGAAAGTAAATAACAAGCCCTTATGGTTTACTTCTAGAATAGGGGATATTATAAAAAGTAGAGATAGGGCTAATAGGCTAAATAAGTGCGATAAAAACAATGTTACGAAACAACTACTTATCTCTAAGACGTGAAGCGAGAACGTAATAAAGAAGTCCATACGTCAACAATAGGAATCCAGCGAATAGTGTTCTGGGGCCGTTGAAAAATTCTGACGGAGAGCTACTGTAGTTCCTGAAAGCAAGCAAATGGCTACCCCACTAAATGAATTTTCTTACGTCAGTTTTTACGATAGAAGATGTATTATGTCTATGACCGTAGGGATATTCGTTACCTTTTCATAATGGTAATACTTTAGATAATATTGTGGTTAGTGAAAGGTGAAGAGGAGGTAATACATTATATTGGAAAAATGAAAATGCTAAATTACCGGGGCCGGATTCCATATATCCCATACAACTAAAAGAATTTAAAAAAAAGCATTGTCGTGCCGCTAACAAAGATTTTTAATGCGTCTGTTTCTGAGGGCTGCGTACCAGATAATTTCAAGTTAGCAAATGTCGTATAGTCGAACACTTAGAATTGCATAACTTGATTGGAAATAAGGAGCATGTTCTTAGGCGAAACAAATCTTGCTTAATTAATCTTTTAGAATTTTTTCAAAGCGTGGTTGAAGTTTACGATAGTCATCTGGCAGTAGATGCAGTGTATTTAGATTTTCAAAAAGCGTTTGACACCGTACCGCACAAAAGACTCATTGAAAAAACTAAGACTTATGCAGAGGCGTACCAATACTTTTTGCCGCTCGGGGCGAAAATGCCAACGCCCCCCCCACCCCCCACCCCCCACCCCCCCTGCAACAATTTTCAATTTTAAAAACAATTCCTTTACAAAAATACACTTCTAAACAAAACTTTTATTGGAAGAAAAACTTAAATAAAGCAACTTCAATTTTAACAATACTACATAATGTACCGTACATAATACACTACATAATTTTAACAATAACTATATAATGTATAAGTGGCGGCGGCGGCGGGCCGGGGCCCAGAGCTGGGCACTTGCGGTTTTTTTTGCGGTACTGCGGTACTACCGTGTTGGTCGGTACCGCGGGAAATTTGAATGCGGTAGCGGTACTGCTGTACTTTCAGCGATCCTTTGCGGTACTGCGTTATGCGGTACCGGTTTGGTAGTGCGGTAGTAGTACCGCAGTACCGCAAAAAAACGCGCAAAAAAACGCAAGTGCCCAGCTCTGAATTATTATTATTATTATTTATTAATTATTATTTAATTTTATTTATTAATTTATTAATGCCTAGTTAAATTTTCGGACTTTCATAACAGAAAATTCATGAATGATTTTTTCTATGTCCATTGTCTCTGCAACTTCGCGTCCAATTACCTGAGGTAAGTTTTTATAAGTTTCAGTTTCGAGAAACTTCGTTCGCAACTTGCCACGGACATGCATGTAGTTAGACGGATCCGGAGGGCAATTGTTATATGAGGCAAAGATTCCACTAGATCCCATTTAACGATCCACTGAAGTAGTTTTAACATATCCCAGTTCTTTAGATCATCGTCGACGCTTATGCTTTCGAAACTGAGCAAATGTCTGCGCAAACGCTTTATTTCTTCCAGTAGACTTCCTGGATTAATGTCATTGTAGTTGGAAGAAAAATTATTGACCTTGGTATTAATTTCTTCATCTTTGGACTGATTCAAAAGGTACGAAGGAGACAGAAATTCAAAGCGATCATTCATGTTTTTAAGACAAACTGTGCGTTTTTCAATTTCTGCTAATAAACGATCCATGATTTGAAAACATTCTCTGCGTACATCCTCTTGCACGGTCAATCCAGCATTACGAGCTTGCTCTCCAGGCATTCTTCTCCGTCTCCTGACTCTGCGGTCTATACTGATATCCATTTCATTACAGAACTCTTCGGCGGCATCTGCAGCGTTTGATACTACTGCCTCTCGTTCATTAGTTAAAAACATGGATAAAGAGTTCATTTTTAATGCACACTGGTCCAAAGCAAGTCCCTTTCTTTGAAAATATAGCTGAGCATCATTGATTTCTTTCAGCATTGGATCCCAGAAAAATAAGTACACAATGAATATGTATGACATGATGGAGGTCAACAGAGCTTCAGCATCGCCCTTTGTGTCCAGATTTTCGGAGACCCCTTCACTCAGTTCTTCCAAGGCACTAACAACGTGAGTCAAGTTCTTCTTAAGACTAGAAACAGCATCATACTTAGCACTCCACCGCGTATCAGAGACTCGCTTGACAATGATTTTGGAATGTTTTGTTAAGACCCCAACGATGAGTAGAGGAAGAAAAGTAGACGAAAATTCGTTCAATTGTTCCAAAGAAAGTTACAGCATTAGGACTCAGTCCCGCGGCATGAACTCCAGCCAAGTTCAGCGAGTGGTTATTGCAAGGAATGAAAACAGCGTGTTTGCTAACATCAAGAATTCTGCGTTGAACTCCAAGATGAATACCTGCCATCGTAGCAGCATTGTCATACCCTTGACCATAACAATTCTGGATATCCAGCCCATCCTCACGGAGCTTAGTGACAATGAGATCAGTAACTGCCTCAGCAGTCTTCCCCTCTAATTTAATAAAATCAACGAATGATTCCTTCACCTCTACATTACCATCTTTAATCGACACACAGCGAATTACCTGAGACATCTGATCAATATGCGATATATGATATATCTGGTGTACTATCAAAAATTATTGCAAAGTACTTTGCACTAGACACATTATCAATTATACATTTTCGAATATTACAGCCGATTAGTGTGATGCTCATTTTGAATGTTAGGTGACAAATACGTAGTGGATATCTTGTCAGTCATTCGTATTTTTGTAAGATGTTCCCTAATTACTGGGTCATTAGTTTTATTAACTTCAAAAAGTTTCCAGAATTGCCAGCTATCCCAGCTTGTTCATTTAACTTCTCTCGGTGCCCTCGGAATGCAAGATCTTGTTTTGCCAAGAACATGATGCAGTCATAAATTCGTCTCAGTATTTCTTTCCACTTAGCAGTAGCATGTTTTATTTGCAACTGATGTGCATTATCTATTGTAGCATTCAACTGAAGGCGCATAGACAACTCTTTCCATTGTTCAAAGCATCGGGTATGATATGGACTGTTTTCATGTTCAGGTACTCTTGGATTCAGTTTCCTCCAGGCAAAAAAATCCTTCTTTTCCAAATGCACTGGAGATGTTGTTGAAGAGACGACAGCAAAAGCAATGCAAGCTACATTTTGAAGGTGAGAAGATTAGCCATGACCTTTCAATTTTTTCGCCATTTTCCAAAGTTTTGAAATACCAAACTTTTGACATTGACCTATTGTTTGAATCAGCTGGAAAGGGTCCATTCATGTTTTTCAAATGTGATGGTCCACGTTTAATGAGTTCGATTCTCAAATTGTCCGTCATTGGAACGGGCCAGTTGCCAGAATCGTTAAACAGACTCTGTGGGTGATGGGTGGGTGACTTTGTGATGTAGATGAGGGTTGATCCTGATTATTTGGGGGTTCACTTGAAGTTGCCGCTTGAACATCTATCTCTAAAGATATATCACATTGCGGTTGATCTCCTTGCTTCCCAGAAGGCACTGAAGGTGTGTCTGAGAATCCCATTAACTGATGAAATCGCTTAGCAGCACGCTTGCCTTCCTCCTCTTTTTTTTTGCGAAGATTCTTGTATGCAGCACCACTCAGTCTCTGTCGTTTGCTAATTCAGTAGGGTATCTGCAAAATAAAACAACCATTAATTATTAACATCATCAAAGCTCAAAGAATGCAAAGCCTAACCTAAATAATATAGGGAAAGTCTGAAAAATAGGGCTGGCAACCTTTCAGATGTGAAAATTTAACGCAACTATTTGTGGAAATAGTGGCATTGAGGTGGCATATATAGCATTTAATGTTGATTTTTCATCAAAACCATGGATATTTTGTGCACAAATAACGCGCGACAATGATGAGATATAATTTTTTGGAGGGTTGCATTTTAAAACATAACCCAAAATTTTGCATACTGCGCCCGCCTGACAGTAATTTGCCGCCCCTCGGGAAGTGCCGCTCTGGGCGGTCGTCCCTCTCGCCCCTCCCTTGATACGCCACTGGACTTATGGGATCACGGGTGTAGAAGAGTGGTTGCGAGGTAGGAAACAGAGGGTGGTCGTTGATGGAGCGGAGTCATCTTGGGCTAATGTAGCGAGCGGCGTTCCTCAGAGTTTTGTATTGGGCCCCTCCTTTTTTCTTTATATATATATATATATATATATATATATATATATATATATATATATATTAACGATTTAGATGTCGGCCTAGTCAGTACAGTTTCAAAGTTTGCGGATGACACGAAGTTGGGTGGTAGGGTGATTAATGACGAAGATAGAGGTAAAATCCAGGAAGATCTGAATAAAATCGTTGATTGGCCAGTCACATGTGTATAGTATGTCAAGGAAGTAGTTAGCAAGCGTTGAGCAGGAAAAAGATTTAGTTGTTACAGTCGCTGGTGATTTAAAAGTGGTGAAACAAAGTACAACAGCGGTCAATAAAGTGAACAAAGTGCTAGGTTTTATAGCTCGGAATTTTTAGTACAAATCGCGCGACATTATTGTTCCTCTTTATAAATCATTAGTTAGACCCCATTTGGAGTACACGATCCAATTTTGAAATCCGCACATGCGCAGAGATTAGACAAAATCGAAAGCGTTCAAAGACGAGCAACTAAGATGATTCTGTCGCTTAGGTCAAAGTCGTACGAGGATA
This sequence comes from Bathynomus jamesi, assembly GCA_023014485.1. Lineage (NCBI taxonomy): Eukaryota > Metazoa > Arthropoda > Malacostraca > Isopoda > Cirolanidae > Bathynomus > Bathynomus jamesi. Next base: position 71,734 of record JAJOZX010012578.1, read on the forward strand.
GGCTTAAGGAGTTAAAATTGACTACACTCGAGACTAGGAGGTTAAGGGGTGATCTAATCCAGGTTTTTAAAATTATGGGTTATCGAACCCATTCATAGAGATAGCTTTTTCGAAATATCACAGTATAGTAGAACTAGAAATAACAGGCGTAAGCTGACAAGTAGAAGGCTCGAGAGAGCAGTTGCCAAAAACTTTTTTACGCATAGAATAGTATATAAATAGCTGGAATAGTTTGCCGGTAGAAGTAATTAGTAGCACGTCTATAAACATGCTAAAAAATCGATTAGACGCGTATGTTGAGAGATTGGGTATAGTTTAACATAAAATTGTAGGTCCCTCCGCCGCCACGGAGGACATGCGTAATACACAATTACAAACAATTAGGTAGACCAGCCATGACTGGATCCTAGGGTCTTTGTTGTTCTGAAACATTATAACATTATATGAGGCGTTCCGTGCAAGAAAGGCGAACTGACCATGATACTGAAAATACATTTTATGTCACTAGAGAAACAAGAAATCCTTTCCTTTTAAATATCTTTAAAATAAAAGTTGCACCAACTATGTTATATTTTTGTGTACTGTGTATAATTACAGTTTCCAAAACTTTACACCTCATTTTCTAAAAACTTGATTTTGGCGTGTTTATCTTCTTGTACGGAATGGCTCATATTATCCCCCTACTTATTCAATATTTATATGGATAATCTATCTGTTGTGCCGAACACCTGTAAAATAGGCTGCTATATTAGTACAATGGTTTTAAGATTCGGTAGAACACATCCACCAAACTCGATATTGATATTTATACAGCGAGATAGAGCGAAAAAAAAAAGAACAAGAGAACTTGATAAATATGAATTTCCGGCAAAATTATAGAATAGAGATATTTACTTTCGAAATTATTAAATTTTGGCGCCATTATTCGCTTGTGCAACTATCTCGTCCTGTGTGTATGTAGTCATGTTATTATCTTAGCCAATCAGCGGCTGCTCCATTGTCACGTGATACTCCCGCGCAGATCCAGCGGCTGAAATTTGAATTCGACAGTCGCTTTAGAATGGCTGTCTGTGATGGAAACTTCCAATCCGAGTGGGACGTCATCTAGGCCTAGGTTACGTTAGGGGTACTACTTGCCTTTCTGGGTCCCGAATTCATTATGGAGTACCCATGCCCGGTTAGGTCAACTGTATGCCCTTGACAATTGGTTAGGTTAAGTTGTATTATTTTCGTTAGTTTTAATGAAAATATCACGACTGGTTCTAACCTAGGCCAAGATATGACGTCCCACTCGGACTGGGTTAGGTTAGGTTACTTTTGCAGTAAATATTACTGACGAAAAAAGGTTTTTATGGTGTATTTAATGCTGTTTCAACTGATTCTGGCCTTTTTAGCCCACAATTTCCCTGCTCTTCAAAGCCTTGTGCCGGGGGGGGGGATCTCCATAACGGCGCATTTGCGACAAAAATGAAGGTCAGATTCAATTGAAACAGCATGAAATACACCAGAAAAAACTATTTTCGTCACCAGTTTGGGTGGGTGTGTTCTACCGAATCTTTACCGTACAATGATTGTTAATCATCTGATGTATGCAGATGATCTAGTTCTTAATTTCTCCATTTGTAAAAGGGCTCAGCACACTTTTGAAGGTGTGTCAAAAATATGGGAAGGATGACATAAAATATAATCCTGCTAAAAGTCGTTATGATTATGAGGCCCAAGGCCTACAAATATATAAAATTTCCTGAATTTCAATTGAATAGTATGGCGCTGTCAGAAGTAACCCAGACTAAGTATCTTGGCCACACACTAACTGATAGTCTTTCAGATGACTGTGATAATCTAAGGCAATGTAAACAGTTATATGCTCAGGGAAATACTTTGGTTAGAAAATTTCACATGTGTAAATTAGATGCTCAGGGAAATACTTTGGTTAGAAAATTTCATATGTGTAAATTAGATGTTAAGTTGATTTTGTTCAAAACTTTTTGTACTCCAGTGTATACAGCTCATTTGTGGTGGAACTATAGGATGTATAATTTGAGAAAATTATATGTTGCATATAATAATATTTTTAAGAGTTTAAGAACTGCAGTACTTATAAATGGTGCTCCTTCTAGTGTCAGTATGCCGTTTGTAGTCAATAAGGTGCCTAACTGTGCCAGTGTCATTCACAATTTTGTATTTAGATTTATCACTAGGCTTGGTGAGTCAGTCAGTAGGATAATAGAAGCCATGGTAAGTGGGTAAGTGGACTGGTCTCCGATATATTTTATAAATCTCAAATCAGGAAGCATTGGCGTAGGTTATATATATATATATATATATATATATATATATATATATATATTCAACTGCAAAGAACACGCAGTATAAATAACGTAAAGAAACGACGCTTGTATAGGAGATATTCCGCGCAAGACGAGAGAGAGAGAACGGAACAAATGAAAAAATGAGGTAACCACCTGGGAATCGAACCCGGGATCTTCCGATTGCCGGTCAGACGCGATACCATTACACCATGGACCTCACTCTTCCAAATACCATAATTCTTCTACATACTCGCAGAAACCAATGCCCCAAGGGGGCACCTCCCGCATGCCGTAACATTATATACATTCAACTGCAAAGACACGCAGTATAAATAACGTAAAGAAACGACGCTTGTATAGGAGATATTCCGCGCAAGACGAGAGAGAGAGACGGAACAAATGAAAAAAGAGGTAACCACCTGGGAATCGAACCCGGGATCTTCCGATTGCCGGTCAGACGCGATACCATTACACCATGGACCTCACTCTTCCAAATGCCGTAATTCTTCTACATACTCGCAGAAACCAATGCCCCAAGGGGGCACCTCCCGCATGCCGTAACATTATATACATTCAACTGCAAAAAACACGCAGTATAAATAACGTAAAGAAACGACGCTTGTATAGGAGATATTCCGCGCAAGACGAGAGAGAGAGAACGGAACAAATGAAAAAATGAGGTAACCACCTGGGAATCGAACCCGGGATCTTCCGATTGCCGGTCAGACGCGATACCATGGTAATGGTATCGCGTCTGACCGGCAATCGGAAGATCCCGGGTTCGATTCCCAGGTGGTTACCTCATTTTTTCATTTGTTCCGTTCTCTCTCTCTCGTCTTGCGCGGAATATCTCCTATACAAGCGTCGTTTCTTTACGTTATTTATACTGCGTGTTTTTTGCAGTTGAATGTATATAATGTTACGGCATGCGGGAGGTGCCCCCTTGGGGCATTGGTTTCTGCGAGTATGTAGAAGAATTACGGCATTTGGAAGAGTGAGGTCCATGGTGTAATGGTATCGCGTCTGACCGGCAATCGGAAGATCCCGGGTTCGATTCCCAGGTGGTTACCTCATTTTTTCATTTGTTCCGTTCTCTCTCTCTCGTCTTGCGCGGAATATCTCCTATACAAGCGTCGTTTCTTTACGTTATTTATACTGCGTGTTCTTTGCAGTTGAATGTATATAATGTTACGGCATGCGGGAGGTGCCCCCTTGGGGCATTGGTTTCTGCGAGTATGTAGAAGAATTACGGCATTTGGAAGAGTGAGGTCCATGGTGTAATGGTATCGCGTCTGACCGGCAATCGGAAGATCCCGGGTTCGATTCCCAGGTGGTTACCTCATTTTTTCATTTGTTCCGTTCTCTCTCTCTCGTCTTGCGCGGAATATCTCCTATACAAGCGTCGTTTCTTTACGATATATATATATATATATATATATATATATATATTATATATATATTGTGTGTGTGTGTGTGTGTATGCTTTCACTGCCCTCGTGGACCATTGGACCCGTTTGGGAACCCGGCTGATATCCTGCTTCTATTTCTTTCTTTCTCCTTTCACCCATTCTTTCTGGCTTCTCTCTCCTTTATGGCGTTGTTTTTGGACCTTGATTTTGACCCCTTCCTAGGCCCTTGGGTGTGGGAGGTGGTTGCCCTGCACCCTTGTCGCTTTTCAACCAAACCCAAGCCCTGTCCCTGCCACCGCCACCTTTCACCGCGCGTTGGATGAGGGTGGCCGCCTTCCAGGAACGGGGACTGGGTACGGGTGTATCTCCCCTGCGTGACATATATTGGCGGTGGGACCAAATGTGCCCACGATTCGCATTTCTCCTTGTTGGAGTCGGTGGTGGCTGAATGCGTGCGGGGGATGAAGTTCTCTTTTTGTTCGCTATGGATACTTCTACCCCTCGGCTTACGACTACTGCTTCTCATTCTCGGACTACTACTTCTCTCAACACTCAGGTGGTGGGCAACCAGACCCTCGAGTCCTCTACCACTGGAAGACCGCAACCTGATGGGGTTGACCCCCCTGTGGAAGCGGAACGCTTGCACTCTCCTTTTCCGTTGCCGACCCCAGTCCGTCCCTCGAATATGCCCTTGGACCTACACTCTCTCGAGCAGGAGTCTCGCCCCAGCCCACCTCAGCCGCCTTCGGGCAAGTCAAGTTCCATCCAGGACTTGCCCCCAAAACCCGGCTTCTTGCTCTCCCCATATGCCCCCCTCACCCGCCGTTAGCCCACCTCCCCACGGAGAGAGCCTCGCGGCGGACGGGGGAGCCGGCATTCACGGCCATCCTATCGACCGTTGAATATCCCAGTCCACTTCGACTCGACAGCCTCCCTCTCCCTTCCAAGTATTCACAAATTCCTGGTGATTCGGCCTACATCTGGGTCCCTTCCGACCAACTTTGAACGGACTTTCTAGGCGATCCAAACCCACAGCAACTCCAGCCGCTATGATGTACGCCCACAGAGGGATGACTCCCTCGTAAAATCACGCTCATCCGCAGAGACAAAAGCCCTACTCTCCGTCACTGAGGTCCTTGGATGCTCAGTGTCCGTTTCCCCATACCCTCGTCTTAACCAGAGTCAGGGCACTATTTACGCCACCCTCCTATCGTCGATCGCAGTGAACGAGCTCCTGCAGGACCTGGCACCCCAGGAAGTCACTAAGATTTATCGCTTCACATCCCGACAGGGAAGCACCCCCTCCCCCACCCCGCGTCTGCTCCTTAGTTTCAATACCTTAATCCCCCCCCGACCACATTGTACGGGGTATGGGAGACCGCGCGTCATGCGAGTTTTCTGTCCGCCCATACATCCCAGACCCGACCCGTTGCTTTAAATGCAACAAGTTTGGACACGTTAGTTCCGTTTGTCGGCAGTCGCATCAACTGTGTTCACTGTGGACAAATCGCTCACCCTGACAGGTGCCCTAACACACCCAAATGCTCCAACTGTGAAGGCGCACACCCCTCTTCATCCCGCGAATGCCTTTTCTTCAAGTTCGAGGAGGAGGTCCGAGGCCTACAGGTGACGGACTTCCTTAGCCCCCGTGAGATACGAGACAGGGTGCGGAGTCGGGAGGTGAAGCAGGGGGTGTCTTATGCCGCTGCTCTCGGCTCTGTCATCTTGGCACGCCGCTCTGGCCTGCCGCCGAAACTCCCTTCGACCACTGCTCCCTGTTCCCCCCAAAGGAAATCCTCGCAGGACCCGACGGTCCCCCGACCATCCCCATCCCTCCTCTTCACGCACCTCACCTGCCACGAACCTCCCAGGAGTCTGGGACCAGGACACCCAGGCCCCATCCACCTCAAACCCTGCCCTCCCAGGACTCTCTGCACACGCCCGAACCTACCGCCCGGAGCAAGCAGACGAGGCGCAGACGCCGGAGCGAGTCGCCAGACCCTCCGGCCTTTCAACGTCTCTCTCCCTCTTCCCCTAGAACCAAGAAGACGGCTCGGACCCTCACACCGCCCACTACGTCTACAATGTCCATCTCTCCCCACCGCCGAAGTCCCACCACTCTACCCACACATACTCTGACAATAGTTGCCGAAATCCATGACCCGCCCCCTACGACGAGACTCAATTTGAACAATATCCTCTCCCCCGAGGATCCACTGGATGCGGCCCTGGCGCAGCTACACGGTGTGACCGAGGGGAGCTCGGCCGCGCCCACGAGTCTCATGGATCTGCCCTTGCCTCCTGGTGCCATTTTTTCCACTCCTCCACGAGACCACTCTGGTTCACCTCCTTCCACCCTCACAGTACCTACCCCCCAACATCCCCGGCCCCCTCCTTGTCAGCCACTCTGAGTACGCCCGATCGCCACCTAAGATCCACCGTGAGACCCCGGACAGGGGGGGAGGCGCCACTTTGGGAGGTAAAGTGCCCCCTCCTGGCCCGACCACAGAAGCCCGTCAAAACACTTCTGACCCTCTCAGCCCACGACGTTCCTCTGTCTGCCGTGATCCACGCCTCCGGTCTCGCTCGGCCGACTCGACCCCGCAACCTCCGCGGGGATCGACTGGCCGACCGATTCCTTCCCTGGTGAACGGTAGATAGCCAGCCATGCTCCTGACCCATCCTTCATCTTCGCGAACTCCAGATCTCCCTTCACATTCCAACCTCCTAGCACCTACACCTTTACCCATCCCCCTTCATCAACTAATGGATCCCCGAAAACCACAATAGTACACTGGAACTGCAGAGGAATATTCGCGAACTATGAAGGCCTTAACTCCTTGATTGCCACTTCCCGTCCGGTGTGTCTGTCTCCAGGAGCTAATCCTGGGGACCAGGCCCATGCCCTGCCCTACTGGTTATTCCTGCATCGCCACCCCGCCTCCTACCTGCACTCGAAGGGGGCTGCCATTCTCATACACCACGCAGTCCCCTTCCACAATCTCTCTATCCGGTCCCCGCTACAGGTGATTGCCGCCCGGCTCTCCCTGGATAGACAGTACACCGTCTGCTCAATCTACCTCCCTCCCCACGCTCAAGTCTCCCGCGATGACCTGGTGGAAGTCGTACAACAACTCCCCAGGCCCTTTCTACTACTGGGCGATTTCAATAGTCGCCACCCCTTGTGGGGCGACACACACTCCACCTATATGGCCCCAACCCTGATTCTGTCATGACCGAGCTCTCCTTCGAGTGCCTCAATGATGGCTCTCCTACATTCTACCATGCCACCACCTGCACTCCATCCTGTATAGACCTGTCCCTCGTTTCAACTGATGCCCTCCTAGATTTCACATGGCAAGTCCTCCAAGAGGACTATGGAAGTGACCATTTCCCCATTCAACTCACGCTCAATCGACCCGACCAGACTGTTCGGGTACCGGTAAGGTGGATTACTACCAACGCGAATTGGGCCCGCTTCCGCGACAACACATATACAACCCTTACAACTGCCCACTTCCCATCCATCGACGAGTGCATCGCATATTTCGAGTCCGTCGTTATAGCGGCTGCAAGCACTAGCATCCCACGATCCTCCGCCTACCCCCGCGCCCGACGGGTGCCTTGGTGGACCCCGGAGTGCGCGGAGGCCGTGCGCGCCAAGAAGGCTACTCGGCGCTTCTACCGGACGCGACTCCCCATCCATCGCACGGAGATGCAGCGGGCCAGGGCCATCGCCCGCCGCACAATGAAGACAGCGCGCCGAGCCTCTTGGCGTGCCTTTGTGTCCGGCATCACCGCCACCACACCTTCGGCTACCATCTGGAAGAAGGTACGGGGTGTCGAGAGGCGACATGTCCCCTCCCGATCCTCCGGACTAACGACGGACTCCTATGCGAGCCCAAGTCGGTGGCAAACCACCTCGCTTCTACCTTCGCCGCCGTTTCTTCCTCTGCAGCCGATTCCGTACCCGCCCCTGACGATAGCCCCTCTCCACCGTCCATAGACAGCACCTACAACCGATTGTTTACCATGCGTGAACTACAGGCGGCACTGGCCTCTCGACGATCCCCTTGTCCCGGTCCGGACGGTATTCCGTACGGCATGATCCAGCACATCCACACTACCTTACATTTTTCTGCTAGACCTATACAATCGGATATGGATAGAGGGCGCCTTCCCCTCCAGGTGGAAGGAGGCCCACGTCATCCCTATCCCCAAACCCGGCAAAGATTCCCTGGACCCCACAAACTACAGACCAATCGCCCTGACGTGTTGTGCCTGCAAAATCCTTGAAAAAATGGTCGCTACGCGATTATCGTTCGTCCTTGAAAATAGCAATTCCTTCCCGGCTACCCAGTCCGGCTTCAGACAATTCCGCTCCACCACTGATCCCCTCCTGCTCCTCAGCCGAGACATACAGGATGCCTTCGACAATGGACAGTTCGTACTGTCAATTTTTTTCGACATTCAGAAGGCCTATGACACCACCCGTCGAGCAATGATCCTCAGTCAGCTCCGACATCTAGGCCTCGTCGGAGCCATGCCGACCTTCATCAGGGGCTTCCTTTCCTCCCGAACCTTTAAAGTCCGGGTGGGCTCAGTCCTCTCTGACACCTTCGTGCAGGAGGACGGGGTCCCACAGGGAAGCATCCTCAGTGTTCTCTGCTTCTCCGTCGTGATGAACACGGTCTCAAAATGCCTTCCACCCACCATCCGCTCTTCCATCTACGCGGATGACCTTGCGATCTACTTCGCAGGGCGAGAACCGTCCGTCGTTCAACGGCAAATGCAGCTCGCCATCTACCGGGTGGAAAGGTGGGCGACGTCGGTGGGTTTCCGCCTCTCCATCCCCAAGTCCAAGTGTATGCTCTTCAGTAGAAGAAGACCCACAACCCTTCCTCTCCCTCTGTCACATTATACGGCAGTCCTCTTGAGGTGGTACTCTCCACGCGTTTTCTGGGCATGACCCTAGACCGACGGCTCATTTGAGTTCCCCATCTCAAACACCTAAAGCAATCCCTTCGACGCCCCCTCGCTCTCCTGGATCACCTCTCCCACACCACATGGGATGCAGATCGACGCTCTCTTCTTCGCCTTTACACTTCCATGGTACAGTCGTAGCTGGACTATGGTAGTGCAGTTTACGGTTCAGCCTCTAACGCCCGCCTCCATATCTTGGACCCGGTACTTAATACAGGCCTCCGCCTCGCCACCGGTGCTTTCCGCTCCTCCCCAGCCTCCACGTTGACTGCGATTATCTCCCTCTCGCCCTCCGACGAGGTCTATTCCTCGTGAGGACAGAGGCTACCTTATTCGCTTCTGGGCGCGGCGGTTTCTGAACTACCACCTCAGGGACGGAGCTGGCACTTCACTGAAGTAGCCCGCTCTTTCCTTGACCTTTTCAACATGCCCGCCCCCTCAGTTATCCCCATTTCATACAGCATCTACCCCCCCTGGCTCCTCACCCCTATCAAGTTTTGCAGGGATCTGTGTGCCCTACCGAAGAATACCACGAGCGCCACGGTATACAGGTCACTCTTCCGCGAACACGCAACCCAACACCCGGACGCAGTCGCCATTTATACAGATGGTTCCCGCTCGGAAGCTGGTGCGGCCTCCTCAGCGGTGATTCTGTCCCAGCCGCTTTCCCGGGGCGTCAGCCTGCCCCGCGAGGCCTCCGTTTTTTCGGCGGAACTTTTCGCGATTACGGAGGCCCTCGACATTGTGCGCACCCACTCTGCCAGCTCCTTCGTCATTTATTCAGATTCCCAAAGCGCACTTCTCTCCCTAGAAAGATTTAACCCTCCTCACCCGCTCGTCTGTACCATCCAGCAAACCTTCCACTTTTTAACGGCCTTCCAACACAAGACAGTCGCCGTCTGCTGGGTCCCGGTTCATGTCGGCATCCAGGGTAACGAGGAGGCGGACCGCACGGCAAAGACGGCCTGCTCATTGCCGGCCTCCCGACTCTCCGCTCCCACTTCCGCTCCATATGGCAGCGGGAATGGGACCAGGCCACACAAAATAAACTCCACATGATCAAGCCACAAATAGGATACTGGGCCTCCTCATTCCACCGGTCCCGCCACAAAGAAGTAATTCTAGCCCGCCTCCGCCTAGGCCACACCCGCATCACCCACGGACACCTTATGACGAAATCGCTAGCCCCGCTTTGCCCTACCTCCCATGCCCCTGTCACTGTTATACACCTCCTGGTGGAATGCCCAAAGTTGTCCGCTCTTCATCGCAGGTGTTTCCCTCTCTTGGCCGAAAATCCCATACCCGACCGTTTACGATCCATACTCGCCGAAGGCCCCCAATTTTCAACAGAAGCGATTTTTTTCTTCCTCACTCACTCCCATCTGCTCCATCGCATCTTAGACCATACCCCTCCTACCCACTATCCAGCAACTGACCCTTATTCGTCCCCCTAGTCTACCACCCCCAACACAGTAACACCATCCACCCACTGCTGTTAGAATTAAAATTTTGTTTTAACCCAACACAGTATTTGAATACTAAACTATTACTTATTAACACTAAATTAAGATTATGAATTACTTCCCGAATCATAAATTAAATCCTGAATAATATTATTGATTCCCGCTGATAGAAATTTTATGCTATCAGAGGGTTAAACTTGATTATAGTTTAACACCCTCTTTAGTTGGTAGTAATTGTCTTATTCTATGAAAACAAAATAAATCATTACCTTAGTAGTTTTAATTGTAAACACTTTACCTTGATAATACTTGAATATAAAGAAGATTGATTGCCTGTTTTCTGAAAGGGAAATGTTATACCTAACAGCCTTATAACAGCCTAATTTGAAATAGATGATTGACTTTAAACATGAATGCAATTTAATGCACTTTACTATGATACACCGATCAAACCTGAAGAAAAAAAACAGCAACTCAGTTAGCTGAACAAATTTGAAACAGAATTTTTCTATAACCTCACTATTCAGTGCTTTGAAACCATTTAAACCATCCAACAACTTCACTATCAAGTCTCTTTCTAAAAACCAAAAAACCAGCAGATTTAACGAGGCAGCCGGAACGGTTTATGGTTGTAGTGGTTTGAAAATACGGAAGATAGATGTGTACAGAAGTCGAACCAACCTTTGTTAAATTAATGATATGATTGAATATAATGACAAATAAGAAAATAAATCTAATACTGCCTCGCCGAGATGTGTACAACTTTCTATAGGTACGAATCGGCGGTAAATTAGAGAAAGAAAAATATATATATATATTGATGTAGTGCCCAACCCGTATATTTATTTATGGTACTGGACACCCTTTTAATTACGTTAATTCACTTCACGGGCACCCTTTAAGTTGGGCGTACCCGGTGATTTTATCTATTATTTTCGTCCAGGATGACTCGGCCTACCCAAACGGACGGCCCTTTAAATTGATAGGCTAGGTTCCTTCGGCTTTCCAAACGCCTACTTTGAACGTTAATTCTCCTCAGCTAACAAGAGAGGCCTATTACAAGGTATCTAGAACAACACACGCCCTCTTATAAATTTTATTAAATGTTACTCGACACAGTACATGCATTTAATAGTTTATTCTGAAGTAAATCTATAAATTTCCATACAATACAATCCAATCTTAACTTCAAAGGCAAAGGTCACAGTTATATGAATTTAAATCGTTAAATTTACCAATTTTCTGTAAAAGATAATTCAATTATAAATCCAAAGAAAAAGTTAACAGTTATCTGAATTTCAATAATTTATATATCGAGGGGCTTTATATTTTAGTGCAACAAAAAATAAATAACAAGAAATGAAGTGGTCGGAACTGACCAGGATATTCGAAGAATTATTCTACTTACTACTGCAGAAGACAAAATTACTCTCAATTGTGCTGCGTACAGACCGTAGATTTACGGCCCGCCCAAAATTTTCAACTCTACAGTATATCAACTAACGGGACTTACTTCTGAACCCAAATTGACGGATTCAGGAACTAGGGGCCCACACGTACCCCGTTTAGCATTTACTTGGAGCCAAATTAAACTAATGGAAAGTTCACAAAACTCTTGGTCCGTTGGTTAACATTAATTAAGATACAATCAAATTATCGGTTAAGGTCGTTAACAATAACCTTTCTTATGCACAGGTTTCCGCGTAAGCTAATGACATGCTATACTTTCCGTTTTAAAGTTTCTTACGCCACAAGTCTACAGGGGGTTTGTTTAGCCACAGTTAACTTCAAGGAGGACGACTACCAACTAACTTAACAATTTTTGAATTTACTTTACAATTTTGAAGGACCCCGCCTTCCAATGTTCTGAAAGCCTATCAAACCCTTTGTTTTTCCTAAGACCGTCCCCCCAGAAGGCTATTACCCATACAAGAGGGAAAGAAGGCGTCTTTACTACGTTTCCCAGGATCCTGGGCCCCCTGATTGGAGCGGGACCTGATTTCCGAGTATAGACCCCTCCTTCTTCCCAAAAAATACATTTAAATATAGTTAACAGATTCGAAGTCCCAATTTTATGACCCCCTCGTGGTTCAACTTTAGCAGCGTCTTCGAATCTGCCTTACAACAGTCGCACCCTCCCGCGAAACGAATCCAAAAAATTTCGACCCAGCGAAAGAAGAACCCAACCATTTGCATATACCTCCAAATCCGTTGGATTGCCCTTCTCGTTGGGGTCGGGTCTCGGTGATAAACCTCTGTCCCCACGTGGTTTGGCTTTATTACTTCTCTGAGAATCCGAATTAAAATAAAACAAACTTTAAACAATCTGAAACACTTCGGATTTATTCGTTCATGAATGTTTAAAAGCCAAACCACACTGCGTTCAGAGATGTACACCACGAATCTTAAAAATAACATTCCTTCACTTATTTTATAAAAGATCTCTGCATGCAAACTTCATGGTTACGACAATATATATATATATATATATAAATATATATATATATATATATATATAATATATATATATATATATATATATACACACACACACATTTCAACTGCAAAGAATACGCAGTATAAATAACGTAAAGAACGACGCTTGTATAGGAGAACATTCCGCGCAAGATGAAAGAGAGAACGAACAAATGAAAAACGAGGTAACCACCCGGCAATCGGAAGATCCCGGGTTCGATTCCCGGGTGGTTACCTCGTTTTTTCATTTGTTCGTTCTCTCTTCTCATCTTGCGCGGAATGTTCTCCTATACAAGCGTCGTTCTTTACGATATATATATATGATGAATAAAACCACGAAGGGAAAAGAAACACAAAGTGGTGCTTAAACGCTTTCGTCTAATGACATCCTCAGGAACACGAGTGAAAGGAGAGTTCAAGGCAATATATAGGTTACAAAAATAAACATTATATATATATATATATATATATATATGAAAATTATTTCACGAAAGTAACACGTGAAAAATATTTATGATGAATAAAACCACGAAGGAAAGGAAACACAAAATGGTGCTCAAGCGCTTTCGTCTAATGACATCCTCAGGAACACTGAAGTACATAAAGAGGTTAAGCCTATATATAGGTTACAGAAAGAAAAAAAGAAAAAATAAATAACACCCACACACATATATATATATATATACATGTCTATATATACAAATACATACATACATATATATACAATAAACAGAGAAGTAAAAATAAAAAATTAAAAATTAAAACCTTAAAGGATTACCAGTGAGGCGTACAGATTTGTAAGGAAAAATATCGATTTTTAGCACAAGATCAAATGGATTATAAAAATACAAATTTATACTGGAACTCTGCCCGGGTTTTAATTTGCATTTTATTTTTTTTATATATATCGAAACCTGACCATAGGCAGCAGTGTGTTAAAACCCGGGCAGAGTTCCAGTATAAATTTGTATTTTTATAATCCATTTGATCTTGTGCTAAAAATCGATATTTTTCCTTACAAATCTGTACGCCTCACTGGTAATCCTTTAAGGTTTTAATTTTTTATTTTTACTTCTCTGTTTATTGTATATATGTATGTATGTATGTATGTATTTGTATATATAGACATGTATATATATATATATATATATATGTATGTGTGTGTATGTATGTTATTTATTTTTTCTTTTTTTTTTCTGTAGCCTATATATAGGCTTAACCTTTTTATGTACTTCAGTGTTCCTGAGGATGTCATTAGACGAAAGCGCTTGAGCACCATTTTGTGTTTCCTTTCCTTCGTGGTTTTATTCATTATATATATATATATATATATATATATATATATATATATATATATATATATATATATATATAATATAGAAAAATTGTAGGAGAGCAAACACATTTGTATGGAAAAATGACACTTTTAGCACTTTGGCCGAAATTCAACATAAATTCAAATGGCTTATTTATGAAACAGGTCACAAAAGAATAAAGAAATAAAAATAAATATAAAAATAAATTGGAAAAAAAATTACAAAATAATGCCTTAGTGATATATACGTCACAGCCTAAATAACCATAAAGAAATAAACCAACAGATAAAAAAACAAAAATTATAAGTGGAGTCTACAAATTCAAGCTCAAAAGAAAAGTTTACAATCAATTTAATAGATGATGCCAAATTGATATATATGTCAAAGAAATAAACCAAAAAAAAAAATAATAATAATAAATTGAAAAATAAGTTTTAAGAGAGGCACACAAATTTATAAGGGAAAAAATTACCAAAGGTTTTTTAGTTATTGTCTGAATCATGCATACTATGGTCACAAACGACTAAAAAAGTACAAGTAAATATAAATTGGAAAACAAAATGATGCCTAGATGATATATAAAGAACTATAAAAATATATACAACATATATAAGGTATATATACGAAATATAAACGCAATATATAAGGAATATATATATACTGGTCAAAAAAAGAAACGCAATTAGCTTGCATATGGTGTAAAATTTAAGTTGTTAGTGATATTATCACAGTTTCAAGATTATGGTTAAATGTTTGTTCAAATCTTTTAAAGCCACTTAGTGCATGTTTTTAAACCTGACTAATCCCGGCTAAGACGCCATTTTGTTACAAACAATAAAGAGAGATTAAATTGAATGTATTCTTTATGAAGGCATGCATTTTTTCTTTGACTTCACAGAATACACACTGCCCGTTGAGAAAACCAAACTTTTTCCCGCGATTGAGGCATGCCACGACTCTCAGAGGTCAACAGAGGTCGTGCCTTGGGCATGTTGGATGCAGGCATGTCTGCTGTCCAAGTTGCACAACGAATGCATGTGCATCCCAGCACAATCTCTGGGCTTGTTAGACGGTACAATGCCACAGGAAGTGTTCAGGACCTGCCAAGACGTGGGCGACCTCGTGTGACGACCCAACGCCAGGATCGCCACATTGTACTGCAGCACCTGCGTCATCGGCAGCGGAATGCTCGTCAGACAGCCAGAGAGACACCTGGTATCCACAACAACAGAATTAGTGACCAGACCGTCAGAAACCGACTCCGTAATGCAGGACTCCGATCCCGCAGGCCTTACAGAGGTCCTTTTCTCACTGATGCAAGAAGACAACGACGCCTGCAATGGGCCTATCAGCACCGTGACCTATCGTGGGCCTATCAGCTCTGACTACCCAGCGCTACAGGGATGAGATTCTTCACCCACATGTTCTTCCATTCATGAGGCAACATCCAGAATTGGTGCTCCTGCAACAGGACAATGCCAGACCTCATGCAGCCAGGATAGTGCAGGCGTACCTGCAGGGACAACAGGTGCAGACATTACCATGGTCAGCCTTCAGCCCAGACATGTCACCGATAGAGCACGCATGGGATGAACTTGAACGGCGAGTTCGCAGACGTCAGCATCAGCCGCAGAACATCAGGGAACTGACCAATGCAATTATTGAAGAGTGGAGGGCCATCCCTGTTGCTTTCCTGCAGAGACTGTTGAGGTCGATGAGGGCCAGACTCCAAGCCTGCATTGTGGCTAGGGGTGGCCATACGCGTTATTGACTGTTTGTTATGTTAAAGAATCATTTACTATATACTGAGTCCTCATGTTTATTAATAAATCTCAAAAATTGCGTTTTTTTTTTTTACCAGTATATATATATATATATGCATAAGGGAAAAAATTACCAAAGGTTTTTATAATTATTGTCTGAAAAATCGGTAGGTCACAAAAGAATAAAGAAATAAACATAAATATAAATTGGAAAAATTACAAATAATGCAACTACACATGTATACCCGCATAACCAAATATAAATACATATAAATACATATACAATACATATTATATATATATATATATATATATTATATATATATATACACGCATACAGCAGTAAATTGAAAAATAAAATTGTAAGAGAAACATACAGATTTATAAGGAAACAGACAAAAACAAATTTTTTACCACAGATTTAGCAACCTGCCCTTTTTGTTTAAATCCATTCTGAAGGAATTCAGAGCAACGGAATCGAGTTGAAACAGACCTTTACTCATGTTAAGGTTATTTGTAAGTTGAATTATAGCCGACTCAAGAATATTTCTATTAACAATGTTGCTAGAGTGAAACAAAACTGAAGCATTATTCCAATCAATACAATGGGATATAACTGACAAATGGACAAAAAGGGCACTGGACAACTGTCCCGTTCTAACGGAATATTGATGCTGTTTTACACGCGTTTGCAAATCCTTTCCCGTCTGACCTATGTAAAAGGAATCACATTGCTTACACCCAATTTTATAGATAATGCCTAAATTATTGGTAGGGCTATTTTTTACTATGATGTTTTTCACAATATTGTTAAATGAAAAAACTACACTGATATCCAAAAGTTTAAGTACATTAGCAATGCCTAAGAAGCCCGGGAAAAATGGAAGCACTAAAATATTCTTTGACAAGGTGCGAGTGTTATTATTCACACGATAGAAGGTTCGTTTAGCCTTATTAAGACAAGATTCCATGAACGCAGATGGGTAACACAGCTCACTTCCAATACCGTTGATATTTTCCAATTCGGCATCGATGAATTCCGGACTGGCGATTCTAAGAGCGCGGAGAAACATTGAGGAAAATATGGCCTTTTTAATTGGGGTGTCATGTCCAGAGTAAAAGTGTACGTAGGACAAATTGTTTGTTTTTTTCCGATAGATACTAAACTTAAAACCCGGGCTATCCCTATGAACACGCACATCCAAAAACGGGATTGAGTTGTCTTGTTCCACTTCTAAAGTAAATTTAATGGAGGGGACTTGGTCATTTAACTGAAGGAGGAAGTCATCCAGGTCACGATTCATGGGCCAGATACACAAAATATCGTCGACGTACCGCAACCAAGGGATGCCAACCCCCAGGATTCTCGGAATGTAAGTAATTTCAAAAAACTCCATATAAATATTGGAGAGAAGGGGCGACAAAGGGTTGCCCATGGCCATCCCAAAAACTTGTTGATAATGCTCGCCATTGAAAGTGAATTTACAATCTTTGATACAAAGCTTAATAAGTTCCAAAACAGTGTGGGCAGGTAATGGCAGATCATGGTTATGTAATTCTCGGGCGAGAAAGTCAAGCATATCATCAATCGGCACTTTTGTGAACAATGAACAAAACGTCGAAACTGATCAATCTATCGTTGGTATTAACGCGAACATTATTCAATTTTTCAGTAAGATCCATGGAATTTTTTACGTGTGAATCAGACAGAGTTCCAAGAATGGGGGACAAAACATTAACAAGCCATTTGGAGAGTTTATAGGTAATAGAGCCCACCGAGCTAATAACAGGGCGCATAGGGTTGCCCGGTTTGTGGGTTTTAATAAGACCATAAAGGTAAGGCAGAGAAGGTGAAGTGGACAAAAAATGGGGAATTAAGTCCTTATGATCTTTGAGAATGCGTTTCAAGCCACTATTGAATGATTTGATGACATCATCCTGCGGGTTCTTCCTAAGTTTCACGTATGTGGCGGGGTCCTGAAGCAGCTCGTTCATCTTTCCACTGTAGTCCACTTTGTCCATAATGACTAAGGTGTTAGCCTTGTCTGCTTTAGTAATATGTAGTTTTTTCATATAACAATATTGTGAAAAACATCATAGTAAAAAATAGCCCTACTAATAATTTAGGCATTATCTATAAAATTGGGTGTAAGCAATGTGATTCCTTTTACATAGGTCAGACGGGAAAGGATTTGCAAACGCGTGTAAAACAGCATCAATATTCCGTTAGAACGGGACAGTTGTCCAGTGCCCTTTTTGTCCATTTGTCAGTTATATCCCATTGTATTGATTGGAATAATGCTTCAGTTTTGTTTCACTCTAGCAACATTGTTAATAGAAATATTCTTGAGTCGGCTATAATTCAACTTACAAATAACCTTAACATGAGTAAAGGTCTGTTTCAACTCGATTCCGTTGCTCTGAATTCCTTCAGAATGGATTTAAACAAAAAGGGCAGGTTGCTAAATCTGTGGTAAAAAATTTGTTTTTGTCTCTGTTTCCTTATAAATCTGTATGTTTCTCTTACAATTTTATTTTTCAATTATTGCTGTATGCGTGTATATATATATGTATATATATAATATATATGTATATATGTATATATATGTATATATATATATATATATATGTATATATATATATATATATATATGTAATATATATATATATATATGTATATAATATTTAGTGAAATCCAATGACAAGGAGAAATGTAAATGCCATGAAAAGTCTTCTTTATTGCGCAACGTTTCGAGCAATACGCTCATCTTCAGGCTGTTTAATAACAATGTGAAATTAAAATCAATATTGAATGAAAAACAAACAGAAATTTCTATAACCTATTCGTAAAGACAAATTTTAAAAGACTGAGAAAAGAGGGTTAAGTTCTAAGTTATACAGATTTACATATCAAAATTAGAAGTTATTTTTAAATACATGTAGTAAATGTGAAATTAATACACTGGAAAATTACCAATAGTACACTGGAACAATGGAGCTATCTACCTTACACAGCAGTATCCGAGGCCGACTAATTTGAGCAGAGGAGACGGGAATGAAAGATGGCGAGGGAGATAGGGGAAGGAGGGATTATAAGGAATTGGGGAAGGAGGAGGGATCATAGCAGATTGAGAGGGACGGACGATGAGTCAACATTCAGACTAGGGGACAATGCTTTAATGAAAAGGGATTCTAAAATTCTTAGTGAGTTGGACAAGTATTACAACCAAGAATTTTAAAATTGTCTAAGTGACATCAATTTTACATTTGATGCTATGTTCACGAATGCTGGAGGCTTCCTTAGTTTTAAAATTTTACCTGTTCGGCCACTTATTCCCATATGCGAATAAAATCTAGCCCTGAGAGAGCGAACAGTGCTGCCGATGTAATTCCCAAGGAGACACCTAGGGCAGGTAAATAAATATACAACACCGCTACGCAACGAGTCAGGGGTTCGATCCTTCGCTGAGAAAAGCTACCTAAAGACGTTTTATTAATAAATATGATGCGGAAATCAGTATGATAAAAAAATTTCCTTAACAATTTTGTAAATTTAAGCTTAAATTCCTTATTCAAGGGACCCATTTCAGGTACCAAGAATATTTTATATCCTTCGGCACTGTAATACATGGAGTTGAGGGCTATAAACATTATTAAGAAGGATCTAATTAGTTTGTCTACATATGAACAGGAAAACTATTATTAGTAAAGTATGATCTTAGATTATTAAATTCATCATTAAGTAAGGTAAAATTAGAGGTCAAATTATCCTCTGAACAGGAGAGTTTTAATACAAGACATCTTATAGTTGAAATCAGTAAAACTAAAAAAATTCATGCCCAAACCAGTGAAAGTGGGTTTCCTATAAACTGATGTAGTAATAGAATCACCGTTTTTCGAAATTAAAAGATCTAATAAGGGAGGGAGCCATTTTGCTCAGTTTCCATTGTATACGTTATATTGGGGTGCAAAGAATTTAGGAAGTTAAAGAATTGTTGCGCTTGTACCGCATTATCAAAGACTGCTATCGAATCATCAACGAAGCGTCGATAGAAAATTGGCTTGAGATGAGTGGGAGATTGTCTAAAAATTCCTAAATTCTTTGCACCCCAATATAACGTATACAATGGAAACTGAGCAAAATGGCTCCCTCCCCTTCTTAGATCTTTTAATTTCGAAAAACGGTGATTCTATTACTACATCAGTTTATAGGAAACCCACTTTCACTGGTTTGGGCATGAATTTTTTTAGTTTTACTGATTTCAACTATAAGATGTCTTGTATTAAAACTCTCCTGTTCAGAGGATATAATTTGACCTCTAATTTTACCTTACTTAATGATGAATTTAATAATCTAAGATCATACTTACTAATAATAGTTTTCCTGTTCAATATGTAGACAAACTAATTAGATCCTTCTTAAATAATGTTTATAGCCCTCAACTTCCATGTATTACAGTGCCGAAGGATATAAAATATTTCTTGGTACTGAAATGGGTCCCTTGAATAAGGAATTTAAGCTTAAATTTACAAAATTGTTAAGGAAATTTTTTATCATACTGATTTCCGCATCATATTTATTAATAAAACGTCTTTAGGTAGCTTTTTCTCAGCGAAGGATCGAACCCCTGACTCGTTGCGTAGCGGTGTTGTATATTTATTTACCTGCCCTAGGTGTCTCCTTGGGAATTACATCGGCAGCACTGTTCGCTCTCTCAGGGCTAGATTTTATTCGCATATGGGAATAAGTGGCCGAACAGGTAAAATTTTAAAAACTAAGGAAGCCTCCAGCATTCGTGAACATAGCATCAAATGTAAAATTGATGTCACTTTAGACAATTTTAAAATTCTTGGTTGTAATACTTGTCCCAACTCACTAAGAATTTTAGAATCCCTTTTCATTAAAGCATTGTCCCCTAGTCTGAATGTTGACTCATCGTCCGTCCCTCTCAATCTGCTATGATCCCTCCTTCCCCAATTCCTTATAATCCCTCCTTCCCCTATCTCCCTCGCCATCTTTCATTCCCGTCTCCTCTGCTCAAATTAGTCGGCCTCGGATACTGCTGTGTAAGGTAGATAGCTCCATTGTTCCAGTGTACTATTGGTAATTTTTCCAGTGTATTAATTTCACATTTACTACATGTATTAAAATAACTTCTTAATTTTGATATGTAAATCTGTATAACTTAGAACTTAACCCTCTTTTCTCAGTCTTTTAAAATTTGTCTTTACGAATAGGTTATAGAAATTTCTGTTTGTTTTTCATTCAATATTGATTTTAATTTCACATTGTTATTAAACAGCCTGAATGAGCGTATTGCTCGAAACGTTGCGCAATAAAGAAGACTTTTCATCGCATTTACATTTCTCCTTGTCATTGGATTTCTACTAAATATTAAATTGAAGCTCTGTAGAAGCAACCCGCATAATTATATATATGTATATATTATATATATATATATGTATATATATATGTATATATATATGTATATCTATATGTATATATATATGTATATATATATGTATATATATTGTATATATATATGTATATATATATATTATCTATATATATATATATATTATATGTATATATATAGTTATATATATTGTATATA